>CAAE01010701.1:4927-40161 GCA_000180735.1 Tetraodon nigroviridis | reverse complement strand
ACCTCCACGTGTTTGCAGTAGAAATGATCGCGTTTTTACAACCTAAATATTGTTTTTTTACGTTGTAAATTATTACGTTTTTACAATATATTGATCACGTTTTGACGATATCAATGATCACGTTTTTAAAATATGATTAGCAGGTTATTACAATTTATTGACACGTTGTTGCAGCTTAAGGTTCCAACGTGAAACGTGTCTCGTCTGTACAATAAAAACGGTCACGTGAAAGCGCGTTGCCTGAGCAACAAACAGGCCCTGGCGGGTTCCTGGGTGGGGGAGGGGCCGCGTCGCCCCTAGCAACGCGCCCCCGCCGCTCCGCCGCGCCGGCTGCGCGCGGCGTCCCGCGGCCATTGCTGCGGAGGGATGGAGGCGAGCGCGGCCGCGCGCGGCGGAGCGACGCGGGGCCTGCTGAGGAGCCACCGGCTGCTGGCCGCCACCGTCGCCGCGGTGCTGCTCGGTACGTGCGGCTCCGGCGGGAGGTTCTCTTCCCTCCTTCCTTTCTTGTTTCCCTCCTTTCTGCGCATTTTCGTGGCTTCCGGGCGCATCTGGCGCCGGCGCCGCCGCGGTCGCGTGAAGGAGCAAACAGCTGATGCTCGGCCGGAAGCCCATTAGCATCAGCTACATCCTCAAAGGTGGACATCAAAGCAGAACATCAACGACTCGTAATTTGATGTGCAAAACGTCATTAGCAGGATGCTAATGGCGGCCTAGCATCCAAACTGTCACCTGGAGAGGATCTTCTCCAACGTTAGCATGTGCTAACCGGACGCTCTAGCTTCAGGTCCACCTTGTTCTTTTTTAAGTTTGCCAGACGGTGTGTGTGTGTGTGTGTGTGTGTGTGTGTGTGTGCGCGCGCGCGCGTGTTCACCCCGTTGGTCCTCTGATCTCTGATTGGTCCTCTGGTCTCTGATTGGTCCTCTGGGCTCTGATTGGTCCTCTGGGCTCTGATTGGTCCTCTGATCTCTGATTGGTCCTCAGGGCTCTGATTGGTCCTCTGGTCTCTGATTGGTCCTCTGATTGGTCCTCTGGTCTCTGATTGGTCCTCTGGGCTCTGATTGGTCCTCTGATCTCTGATTGGTCCTCTGGGCTCTGATTGGTCCTCTGGGCTCTGATTGGTCCTCTGATCTCTGATTGGTCCTCAGGGCTCTGATTGGTCTCTCTGATCTCTGATTGGTCCTCTGGTCTCTGATTGGTCCTCTGATTGGTCCTCTGGTCTCTGATTGGTCCTCTGGTCTCTGATTGGTCTCTCTGGGCTCTGATTGGTCCTCTGGTCTCTGATTGGTCCTCTGGTCTCTGATTGGTCCTCTGGTCTCTGATTGGTCCTCTGATTGGTCCTCTGGTCTCTGATTGGTCCTCTGGTCTCTGATTGGTCCTCTGATCTCTGATTGGTCCTCTGGTCTCTGATTGGTCCTCTGGGCTCTGATTGGTCCTCTGGGCTCTGATTGGTCCTCTGATCTCTGATTGGTCCTCAGGGCTCTGATTGGTCCTCTGATTGGTCCTCTGGTCTCTGATTGGTCCTCTGATTGGTCCTCTGGTCTCTGATTGGTCCTCTGGTCTCTGATTGGTCTCTCTGGGCTCTGATTGGTCCTCTGGTCTCCTGATTGGTCCTCTGGTCTCTGATTGGTCCTCTGGTCTCTGATTGGTCCTCTGATTGGTCCTCTGGTCTCTGATTGGTCCTCTGGTCTCTGATTGGTCCTCTGGTCTCTGATTGGTCTCTCTGATCTCTGATTGGTCCCTCTGGGCTCTGATTGGTCCTCTGGGCTCTGCTCTGGTCCTCTGATTGGTCCTCGGGTCTCTGATTGGTCCTCTGATCTCTGATTGGTCCTCTGACTCTCTTCCAGGTCTGTGTGGTTTGGGCATCGTGCTGAGGGAACTGATTGCTAGCCTGGTCTCGGCCAGGACACGCAGCTCTCTGGCTTTCCCCGGAGAGATCCTGATGCGGATGCTGAAGCTGGTCATCCTGCCGCTGGTCGTCTCCAGCATGATCACCGGTATCTGCCACCTGATGGCTGAAACATCAGCCACCAGGAGGTTTCGCCGCCTCGCCCACACACTCGCGCTGCTGAAGGATGGTTTCAAAGCCGCCAACATACGCTAACTCTGAAAGCTACACTCGTGACGCCAACTTCAGTCTGGCACAAGCACGGTCAAACTGGGGCCCAGGGGCCACATGTGGCCCGCTAAGGGTTTTAATCCGGCCCGCCTGACTCAAGGAAAAAAATAATAAAGCTTTTTTGTTTGGATTCTCATGTTAGCCACTAGACGGCTAGGTGGGTTGAACTCTGCGGCGTAAAACGTCCATGTTTGTGCTTTTTTTTAATGTAGATTTTTATCCGAGAAAAGGTTCTGTGTTCATCTGGACTTCTCAATTTTCATTTGGAAAACGTTTCGCCTTCCATCCAAAAGAACTGATGAAGCCTTTTGGATGGAAGGCGAAACTCGGATAACTCTGACCTGGATGACTGAGAACCTGCACAGACACAATGTAAATTGTTAGTCATAAAAATAAATGATGATGTAACAATGATAAAGCATCAAATGATGTTTGGCTCCACCTTCTTGTGAGGACATGTTAGCATGCTAGCTGAGAGGGAGGTGGGGTGGGGGGAGGTCTGAAGCCTTTTTCAACCAATTAGGCTAACAAGCCTCTAAGTTTGGCTCTGCGAGCCGGATTAACTCGGTCATCGGACCACACGTGGCCCCCGGGCCTCAGGTTGCCCGCCGCTGTGCTAGCAGGTTGGCTCCACAACTTTCACCAGCTGGTGGTTTGATGTATTTCTCCAGCGTCCGCTGTGGCGTAGCATAGTTTGCGTGTACCTTGCTTATGTTCTGGCGGGGCTTTGAAGGGTTTTGCTTTCATGTCTCACCTGCGAGCCTCGGCGCTGCCCCGTGTCCGCAGGCGTCGCCACCCTGGACTCGGAGGTGTCTGGGAAAATCGGCCTCTACGCCGTCCTCTACTACTTGTCCACCACCGTCATGGCGGTGGTCCTCGGTGAGTTCCTCGCCGAGGCGACGGTCTCGCTCGTTAGCGTACATAACCGCTCGCGTCCTCCGCAGGATCATTTTAGTGATGGCCGTCAAGCCCGGGGTCACTCAGACGGCCCAGCGCCTCAGCGGGACCGGAGCTCCGCCCAACGTCACCACCGCCGACACGCTGCTGGACCTGGTCAGGTGACCTGGAGCCCTCAGGAGACAGCACCAGGCTGGAGGGAGCGGTGGAGGGATGAGAGAGTGGATGAGTGGACGATAGATGGATGGGCGGGAGGGGTGGAGGGATAAGTGGGTGGAGAGAGGGAGGGATGAATGAATGGATGACAGAGTGGATGAATGGGTGGGTGGATGATAGAGGAATGGATAGATAACCCCGCCCACCCAGTTGAGCCCCGCCCACCTGGCCGTGACCTTTGCCCCTTGTGTCTCGGCAGAAACATGTTTCCGGAGAACCTGGTGCAAGCTTGCTTCCAGCAGGTAACGGCTCTTCCCCCAGCTCCCGTCTTTGATCTTTGGCTAACTCTGACCTCAAGCGCCTTTGAAAACCCGCCCGCAGTACAAGACGGCGCCCAGGGAGCCGAGGCCCCCCGCGGAGGCTCCGGCGCTAGCGGCCGCGGCGGCGCTGGAGGTCGGTATCCAAGCCCTGGGGGCGGAGGAGGGGACCCAGCTCTTCTCTGATTGGCCGCCTGTCCTCAGAAGGTTAGCGGGGACCTGAGGAGGGCGGGGACATACGTGGACGGCGCCAACGTCCTGGGGCTCCTGGTCTTCTGCGTGGCCTTTGGCCTGGTGGTGGGGAAGATGGGCCCCAAGGGGCGCGTCCTCCTGGACTTCTTCGACGCCGTGAACGAGGCCACCATGAGACTGATCCAGATCATCATGTGGTGCGTGCTAACGCTAGGCGCGCGGCGGCCCTCGGAGCCGGCTCTCACCCGGTTGTCCCCTCCCCAGCTACATGCCGGCGGGGATCCTGTTCCTGATCGCCGCCAAGATCGTGGAGGTGGAGGACTGGGAGGTCTTCAGGAAGATGGCGCTCTACATGGTGACCGTCCTCAGTGGGTGAGCTGCCCTCTCAGGGAGCTAGCCAAGGCTAGCCGCCAGCTGCGGGTGTCCTCCGCGCCTGGTCCTTGCGGAGGTTTCTTCCTGTTAATCTGAGGTCCGTCCTTTCATCTTTGATTCCCGTTGTCTCTTTGCTCTGAAGCCTAGCGATCCACGCCACCGTCTGCCTGCCGCTCCTCTTCTTCCTGGTGGTGAGGAAGAACCCCTACACCTTCACGCTGGGGATGGCCCAGGCGCTGCTCACCGCCCTCATGATTTCCTCCAGGTGGGGCTCGACGCCACCGCACCGGCTAACGGGGCACGGCGGTCCTTTTAGCTAGCCGCCTTCTCGTCCTTGCAGCTCCGCCACGCTGCCCGTCACCTTCCGCTGCGCCGAGGAGAACAACCGCATCGACAAGCGCATCACGCGCTTCGTCCTCCCCGTGGGCGCCACCATCAACATGGACGGCACGGCGCTCTACGAGGCGGTAGCCGCCATCTTCATCGCCCAGATGAACGACTACGCCCTGGACGCCGGGCAGATCCTCACCATCAGGTGAATATCCGAGCGTTTGGTGCTAGCACGGCTGCGGTAACCCAGGGAGGAGCTGCAGAACCCGCAAGTTCCGCTTCTGCCGAACTTGACCTCAGCAGGTGACGTTTCCGGCTAGCAGGTATTTAGCCTGAAGGGCCAGAGATTAGCTAAAAATTCAGATGGATGGACCAACTGTAAGAAATGATATTTGGCCCCCACCTACTTGAGAGGGCATGTTAGCATGCTAGCAGCAGGGAGGGGTCTGAGCCTTTCTCAAACCAATCACGTTGGTGAAGTGTTCGTAGATGCTCCGTGGGCCGGATTTAGCAGTTTGCCGGGCCACATGTGGCCCCCGGGCCTCAGGTTGCCCACCGGCGCTCAAAGGTGAGTCTGATTTCTAAAACAGGAACTGGAACATTTGGCAAGCAGGACGACATTTTCCGATGTTTTCGGTCGGAAACCCACTTTCCTAAAACCAGCGTCCCACTTGGGAAAACCTCAGCGGGAGCGCCGGTGCGTCACTCACGTTCCGAGCTGTGCCTGTGTCCGCCAGCATCACGGCGACGGTGGCGAGCATCGGCGCCGCGGGCGTCCCCAACGCCGGCCTGGTTACCATGGTGATCGTCCTGACGGCCGTGGGCCTGCCGGCCGGCGACATCTCCCTGATAATGGCCGTGGACTGGCTGCTGTACGTAGGCGCCGCTAGCCCGCCGCAGACGGTCCCCGCGGTCCTCTGACCGCCCGCCGTGCCTTTCAGGGACCGCTTCCGCACCATGGTCAACGTCCTCGGCGACGCCTACGGGGCCGGGATTGTCCAGAAGCTGTCCCGGCGGGAGCTGAGGAGGACGGGCCTGGACGCGGACGCCGCCGCCCCCTTCGCCCTGGAGGGCGCCGCCTCCGACGAGGAGGAGGAGGAGCGCGGCAGGAAGTCCTACATCAACGGAGGCTTCGCCGTGGACAAGACGGACGTCGTCTCCTTCACCGAGACGTCGCAGTTCTGAGCCCGGGCCGGGGGCGGGGCTAAGCCGAAACCACACCCATCAGCGAGCAACTGTGCCAAGAAAACCCAGCGTATCATTATCACCGTAGAGGTCTGAAGGTGTGTGTGTGCGTGTGCGTGTGCGTGTGTCTCTGCGCGCCATTTCCTAGACACCCACCTTCAGCTAGAACACAATACCGATAAGCTAACTAAAAGGGTAGTTTTTTCAAAGCGATTCCGTGCTTTGATGTGTGCGCCCGCCATTGAAGCGCTTGTGAGTTTTGTGGTTTTGGTTTTTTTACTGATTAAACTGCCGACTGCGACAGGGTGCATGAGCCTGAAGATAAGAGATGCTAAAGCCATTAGCACTGTGAGGTTGGCGAGGCCTTCCTAGGGGGTGGGGCAGATCGGAGGGGAGGGGCTGTCCAGTTTGACCAAGCGGGCCCTTCCGACCCCCCTTTTCCCCCCGGAGGAAGTGCTTCTCCACTGGGTGGGGAAACCCAGGCGGCTCCGCCCCCCCCCAAACCAAGGTATAGTTTTTTGCTGACCAACTCATCAACGACAGGTTTCCTTTGAGGTCTTTTTTCCTGTTGTTCAGATTTTTAACAGTCACAAAAATCACTTTCCCGGTGATGTTTTCACGACACGTGTGCACGGTGCATGTAGCTTAGCGGCGAAGATTAGCCTTCATCTGTCGCCTCTGCACAGAAAACAAAAGCAGCGTAAAAACACCTCGTCTGTGGACAGGAAGTCGCTGCTTCCTCTGCGTCACGCGTTAAATAAAGCAGTATTCAGGCTCAAGTCTGGATGTGTGTATTCTGTGGCCACCTCGGACCATCACACAGCAAAAAAAACGCCGCCGCCTCCATGAAACACACGTCTTCCTTAGCTCCAGCTGACACACTGAAATGTGGGGTTTTGGTTGGATCCCAGTCCTGCGGAACCAGGTTTTGGCCAGGTCAAACTGAGGCCCAGGGGCCACACGTGGCCCGCTGAGCTGAAAAATGCGGCCCAGAGCCACAGAGTTGTTTGTGCCCAGCGGCTGTGGCCAAGCAGCGGTGCTGTCCTTCTCCGGCTCCATAACCAGAAATCCAGTTTCATGCACCCAACCAGGGACGTTGATAGCGCTAACGCCAACATCTCGGGGTCGTTAGCAGAGCTGTGAGACAAAAGGTCAAAATGAAAGCCTGATAACCTAAAAAAAGAGGTGCGGGGGGAGTAAAGTGTCAGGGTCTCTGCTCCGGCGGGTGCAGGATTGGCTCCGCCTCCGGGGTGGAGTCTCCGCCCCCTCCGGGAGGTGCTGCTGCCACGGCAACGGCTCCCTTGCGCTGAGGCAGGATGCTGAAGAAGGCCTCCTCCCAGCTGCCCTTCTCCAGGTACTCCAGGATGATCTCAAAGACTGGGGGCAGAGGTCAGAGGTCAGCCAGGGTCCTCACACACACACACACACACCCACCCACACACACACACACTGACCGTGGTTCACCGCTAGCACCTTCCGGCTGTTCATCCTAACAAAAGTGCTGAGGGGCAGCTGAGCGTGCTGGATCCCTCCTTCCTCCGCCCGCTGGAAGGTGAGGCCCTGGCAACGGAGCGAGGGATGAGGAAAGACAGGTGGAGGGTAGATGGGATGGATGGAGGGACGGGTGGGTGGATGGGTGGAGACGGAAAGACAGTTTGACAGATGCAGGATGAATGATGGATGAACAGAAATGGACAGTGGAGTGGATGGATGAAGAGACAGGCAGATAGATGGAGGGACGGGTGGATGGGTGGGAGGACAGATGGATGGATGGGTGGATGAGAAGATGGATGGGTGGGAGGATAGATGGATGGATGAGAAGACAGATGGATGGATGGGTGGGAGGATAGATGGATGGATGAGAAGACAGATGGATGGATGGGTGGGAGGATAGATGGATGGATGAGAAGACAGATGGATGGATGGGTGGGAGGATAGATGGATGGATGGATAGACAGGTAGATGGCTGGCTGGGTGGACGGGTGGACGGATGGATGGATGGCGGGCTGGGTGGGCAGAGGGAGGGCTGGGCAGAGGGAGCAGGGGCGGGGCCGCGGGCGCGGACCCACCTTGTGGTGGTTGTGGTCCACCAGGCCTCCGATCACGTAGACCTTGTGCAGGTCCAGCTGCTGCAGCAGGTTGGGGGAGTCGGAGGTCAGGTACACCAGCTCCTCCTTGGCCACCAGCTGGCTGTAGTGCTCCGCCCGGAAGCTCATGTCCTAGCGGAGGTTAGCATGCGCAGTATGATGCGTAGCGTCGCGTTGCGTTCGGGTGTCCTTGGAACTCTGTCAAACCTGGCTGGCTAATTCCAGCCGCAGCGTTCCGAGTTCCAAGGTCCCCCGAACGCCTCGCCAGCGGCTACGACAAAAACCACTGCTAGCCCTGACGCGGTAGCCGCAGGAAGCAACATTCACCATCGACAACGTGCTGGAATATCACGGCTAGCCTAAATGAGTCTCTTGGCCTCGTTGGAATCAGGACCGCGCTAGCCTGTGTTCACGCTAGCGTGGATATTAACCTTTTCCTGCGCCGGCAGTTTGTCTCTAAATGAGAGCTAAAACGAGCCGTTGGGGTTATTTGTCTTTGTCCACGCTACTGTCTCCGCCTGTGTCAGCACAGACAGGGACACTAATGAGGACACTAACTTCGATGTGTTTGCTGGCTGATGTAGCTAGCTTAGCATAAGAGCGCGGCGCTGTCTCTGCCGACCGGGAACAGGAGGACGCCGCCCACCTTCCAGTTGACCCAGCCTTTGTCCTTCTCGTCCATGCTCTGCTTCAGCTGGCCGCCCAGGCTGGTCACGTAAAACTGGACAGAGGGTTAGCGCGTTAGCCAGCGGCCGGGCCGACTCCGCCCGCCGGCGGGCCTAGCCCCGCCCCGCCCCGCGCCGCGCCGCTCACCTGCACCGGGTGCGCGGCTCTCCTGTTGATGGCGTAGCAGCGCTGGATTTGTTTGTGGAGCTTCCGGACGTCCTGGTAACGCAGCCAAAGCGTTAGCGCGTTAGCGGGTTAGCCCAGCGGCGGTGGACGCTTACCTTCATCAGCATGAGGTCGTCGAAGCTGCAGTCCACCACCAGGCGCAGGGAGCTGGGCGCCGCCTCTCGGCGCGGGCGCTTCCTGCCGCCGTTGGCCTCCTGCTCCTCCTCTTCCTCCTTGGCCTGGCGTTGCCGTTGGAGACGCCGCTGCTGCTTCCTGTCCTTCCTTTTCTGCCTGAAGAGTCGGACAGGTGTTGGTCAGACACGTCTCGCCGCTCGTACCACAAACTTTCTGGAAAACAGACACTAAAACACCAAAAATGGCGCTTCCTCTGGTCAAGTTGAGTCACATGTAAAAGTTAGACCAGCCGCCATGTTTGCTGTTTGTTTCGCGACCACTCAGGGGTGAAATGACGCTGAGCTAGCCTACTTCCGCAGCTCCCGCTCCTCCTCCCATTTCTGCTGCTTCCGGAGCTTTTTCATCTGTCTTTTGGACAGATTCGGGTGTTCTCGGGGGGCTGCCTCCTGGCCCGGGGCCCTCTCCTGCTCCTCCGGACCGGCTCCTCCGCGGGAGGCAACGTTCTCGTCAGCCATGACTTCCGCTCAGCTGCGCTTCGCCTCGCTAGCTTAGCTGCCGGGGCGGAGCTCTGCCCGCAGGCCGGGCATCAGGGCAGCTTCCCGGCTCCGGCGCCGCAGCCCGGTCCCGGTGCTCGGCTGGAGAAAAGGCGGCAAAGTCCTTGAAGCGGCGAGCGCGAGGAGGCGTCCGCGGGCTTCCGCACGCGCAGGGTTGTGACGGCGCGTTCGTGACGTCACTTAAAGGCGCCGGAAGAAAACCGTTACGATCGCAAAAACGGAACTTATAACATAGTCCAGACAGTGAAAACCTTCTTTTCTCTAAATATAAACATGGCTGCAGCATTGGCGGCGGGATTCTGCTTCTCCAAACGGACCAAGCCGTCGTCTGCGGCTGTGAACGTAATAGTTAAAACGGACTGTGGATCAGATGTAGCAGGCGGGTTTTAGGCGACCCCTGGTGGAAGTTCATAATAATAATATGATTACCATTATTAATATTAACGTCATAAAACTGAGGAGACTTTTTAAAAGTCTTTATTACATTTACGCCGAATGTACAAACACATTCATCATCGATACCGGATGACTTTGACCCGTTAATGTCATCATTTGTACATTCCTTCGTTTGCAAAAAAACAATCCAAATAAAAAGCTAGCGCCCCTCTTCATCGAACCGTTATTCCACACGGATTCTAAGGGTCGGTATTTTTTCTCACCTGTAAACATCCTCCACTCCTCTGACTCAGCAGCGAAAAGCCCAAATTACGACTATCAAATCTGACCACGGTCACGCTAAAATCTGACCACGGTCACGCTAAAATCTGACCACGGTCATGCTAAAATCTGACCACGGTCACGCTAAAATCTGACCACGGTCACGCTAAAATCTGACCACGGTCACGCTAAAATCTGACCACGGTCATGCTAAAATCTGACCACGGTCATGCTAAAATCTGACCACGGTCACGCTAAAATCTGACCACGGTCACGCTAAAATCTGACCACGGTCACGCTAAAATCTGACACACAATCATTCGAAATCTGACCACGGTCATGCTAAAATCTGACCACGGTCACGCTAAAATCTGACCACGGTCATGCTAAAATCTGACCACGGTCATGCTAAAATCTGACACACAATCATTCGAAATCTGACCACGGTCATGCTAAAATCTGACCACGGTCATGCTAAAATCTACGTCCTTTCGCCTCCATCGGCTCCGCTGATGGAGAAACCAGCCAGTCCGTCTTCAACCGCGCTGGTTGTTGCTTTGATCATCATCAAAGACCCAGAATCACTCGGAAGTGCCATCACATTAGGCTCTGTGGAAAGAAAAGGACTTACGCACACACACACACATACGCACATGCACACACACACACACACACACACACACACACACACACACACACACACAGACCAAGAAACCACCTATTAGGATGCAGAAATAACTAAATCAAAGCGTTTTAGGCACTTCAGATGCAGAAACGTCAGGAAAAGTGGGGCGGAAAGTTGAGTCCAAAGCAAACGGGGTGAAAAGCGAGTAGTTGTCCGGTTTATTTTAGGGAGACCGGTGCTACACTCGGCTAGCGCTGTGTTGGCGTGTTTGTGGGCTGGTCCTATTAAAAGCCGGCGACCCTCCCAGGCAGCTAATGATGCCTGGCAGCAGCTGCACCCCCGGACACGCATGCACACTCATACACACACATCGGACCTTTTGGAACGCGCTAACTCCAGCAAACGCCACATGCAGGCATTTGCGGTTTTCCTGCGGACCGATTATCACCGGGCTAGCTGGAAGCGCGCAGTTTAATGCAGAGGTGGGCAAACTGAGGCCCGGGGGCCACAGGTGGCCTGGCGAAGCATTTTATTGCGGCCCAAAGTGTCAGCCAAAGCTAAAGAAGAATGCTTCCTCACCGATCTGCCGTTCACCTGTGCTCCACCACAAAACTCATGGTGGTGCCATCAAAGGAGGGCGGGGCGATGATGCGGGGGCCCTGCTGGGAGCTGATGCTGATGACGGGTTGCAGCGGCATGCTGGGGTTAGCCTGCTGCGGAGCTCCCGGCGGCGGCTGGGCGCACATTGCCGTGGCGACGTAGAAGGGCGTGTCGACGTACGGGGACTTCCTGGCGCCCTCGCAAGCCTGCGCCGGGATGACGGAGGGGGGGCGAAGCCCGGGTAGATCAGGTACGCGTGTCCGTAGGCGCCTGGGCTGAGCGCCAGAGGTGAGACGGACATGGGCAGCGGGGTAGCCGGCGGCGGCGGCGGCATGGCGACGTCCACGTACTGACCGGTTTCGGGGTCAAAGAGCCGCTTGGTGGGCGGCTGCGGGGGACTGTCCACCAGGTAGCAGCTGCCGGTCGTCGGGTCCAGAAGGAGTTTGCGCTGCAGGCCCTGGAAGGGCTCCGGGGCCGGCGCCACGGCGGGGGACAGGCAGAAAAGCTGGGGCTGGTAGACGGCCGCCAGCGGGGTTTCAGGCGCCCGCGCCTCCGCTGCGGCAGCGCTAGCGTCAGAGGCCCGGCGCTCCTCCGGCGGTGGGGCGGCCCCCCGGGGGACCCGTTGCTCGCCGGGGGCCTGGGACCTGACCGGGATGGCGAGGTAGTCCTCGTCCGACCGCTGGGGCGGCCTTTTCCAACTCCTTCGCCGGCGCTGTCTCGCTGGCGCTCGCGCTGGGCAGTTTGGCCGACTTCGGGACGACCATCGCCGCGGCGCTGGCGACGGCGCTCTCAGGGCTCTAGCGCAGCTGCGCTCACCGCGGTGGCCCGCGTTCTGCTCCCAGAAGGCTCTTGAGAGGCGCCGCGCTCCTTGCCAGCCGTTAGCGGCGGCGCGGGAGCGCCCGTTTCTTCCGCCTCCACTCGTTCTTCTCGTAGACGTAAAGCTGCTCCATCGTGCGGACGGCGGCCTGCAGCTTCTCCAACGCCGTGCGACTGGCCGACTCCGCCCTCCGCTCCGGCTCGGGATCGACTCTGCTCTCGGACTTAGCTTGGCCGCCGCCGCCGCGACTCCCTGACTGCTTCCCGCCGCTGTTGGTGTTGACGGACTGACACTTGATGACGATCGGGGAGGCGGGGCCGCGCCGCCGGCCGCCGGATCGGCCCCCCGGCTCCGGAGGTCTGTCCAGGGAGACAAAGTGATAGGAGCTCTTGACTCAGCTTGCGCACGTCCCTCACCTGGTGGATGGGCGTCTGCAGCTTGGCTTTGCTGTCCCGGACGTCCCGGACGGTGAAGTGCGGCACCTTGTCCGCCGGCTGGCCCTTCAGAGCCGCCGTCAGCGTGCGGCACGGCGGATCCTGGCCCCCCACCGCGCCCGCCGACCCCGGCGTCGACCCCGCGGGCGCGCTCCTCACGCTCCGGAAGTTGATTTGAATTTCCGGGGATCGGGGCGCGGGCGCCTCTTCGGAGCGACCCGCCTCCCGCCGCTGGATGCTCGGCACGAACAAGTGGGACATTTTGGTCAGCGTGGCGCCCCCCCTCCGCGCTCGAGGCGCGCTCGTGCGCCTCCGCCTCCGCCTCCTCGTCCTTCCAGCCTCTGGCCGCAGCCTCGGCGCCGGCGTCCGCCCCGCGGGGGGTCCGCTGCGGGCCCGCCGCCTCCTCCGCGCCGTCCGAGCCGCAGCGGGAGGCCCTGGAGCTCCGCCTGTGGCCTCCGGCCTCCCGCTGCTCGCTGATCTCGCCTCGCTCCATCTTGCGCTCCTGCTCGAACTGCATCTTCTTGGAGATGACGTTCTTGAGGAGGCTCGAGGCGAAGATGGCCTTCTTGCTCGAGTCTTCCTTCGCCTTGGCTGGCGCGCGCGTCGTGCAGCGCAGGTCCAGGGTCTCCCTGAGGGTGACCACCCGGCTCTGGCCCGGGCCGAGCGGCCCCATCGGCTCCGCTGCGCCGCGTGCGCGCGCCGGCGCCTTTCACTCCCGTGTTCGTGGCGTTTTCCAGAGTTGCGCGCGGCTCCTGGGACATGTCGCCATGTCTCATGTCCGCGGACGCGGACGCGGACGCGGCAGTGGAAGCCCCGCGAGGCTCCTGAAGGCGTCAGGGCGCGCACCCCCCGGCCCTCTGAGGAGGCGCCCAGGGCCATTTATAGCCCGGGGGGGCGGGGGGGGGGGACAGCTGGACCTGGCGCGCGCGGCTGGTTTTCACGCGGACAGTTGCCCCCCCCCCCCCCCGGGGGGTCATGCCTGGGGGGCCCGGCGGTCCAAGTCTTCCTCTTCCTCCCGGGCGCGTCACCGTGGCCAGCGGTCCTGAGATCCGCGGCCGTCCTCGTGCTCGTCCGCGCGCCAGCTCTCACCAGCCTCGCGCCTGAGATCTGGGGGACGAGCCTCAGTCCGGGGCTCCCGGGAGGTCCGGGGGCGACCGGAAGACACTTCCGGCTCCTGGACCCGTGACAAAGGTCTCCCTCCTGACGGAAAATGTCTGCGCATGGTGTCAACACAAAAAAAAAAAAAAAAAAAGAGAGGGAGAGAGAGAGAGAGAGAGAGAGAGGAGAGAGAGAGGGGGAGAGAGGGGGAGAGAGAGGGAGAGAGAGAGAGAGGGGGAGAGAGAGAGGGAGAGAGAGAGAGAGAGAGAGAGAGGAGAGAGAGAGGGGGAGAGAGAGAGAGAGAGAGAGAGGGAGAGAGAGAGAGAGAGAGAGAGAGAGAGGGAGAGAGGGGGGGGGGGCAGGAAGAGCTGCGCTTCCTGGTGGCTCCAACCCTGAAAACAGCTGGCTATATTTAGCTAGCGGGCTGTTTGGGCGGCGTCCTGCAGGAGCTGGGTACGGTTAGCGGAGGCCCCCGCTGGGTAGTGGCGCTCTTCTCCGGGGACGGGACAGGTCTTTGGTCTCAGAGGAAGAATGTGAGTGAGAGTGCGCGAGCGCCGCGGCTGTGGCTGGGTGGCTAGCAAAGGTCTTCCTCCCTCCCCCAGGTTGGGCCTCAGGACCGGCTACGTGCTAGCGTACAACCTGCTGCAGTTCTGCGGACACAGCTGGGTTCTGGCTAACATCCTGGCCCGGGCGCTGCGCTTTGGTTCAGGTAGGACCGGCTCCGGCGCTGCGGCTAGGTTGCTGCCGTGCTTTAGCGCCTCTCTCCCCGCGCCGCAGACGCCCTGGCGGACACCTTCCACGCGGTGGGCCTAGCCGCCAGCCTGTGCCAGCTGCTCTCCGTCCTGGAGCTCTACCACATCGCCGACGGGCTGGAGAAGGGCCGGCTGCTGCCCCGCTTCATCCAGGTCTGCGCCGCGCCGGCTAGCGCGGCTCCGGCGCCTTCCGGCTTTAAAAAGCGGCGTCTTGCAGGTAGCCAAGAGGAGCTGCGTGCTGGTCCTGGTGCTGGTCCTGGAGGAGGTGCAGACCAAGCCGGTGGTGTCCCTGCTCTTCCTCCTCTGGAGCCTCGCCGAACTCCTACGGTAGCACCCGCGCCTTCAGGCTAACGGGAAACCGGCCTTTGACGTGCCTGTTCCGGCAGGTACCCGCACGAGCTGCTGAGCGCCGTGGGGATGGCGTCGGAGGGCGCGTCGTGGCTACGCTACACGCTGCGGATCCCCGTCTATGTCCTGTCCGCCACCGTGGACGGTAGGTTGTTGCTAGCGCCGCGGCCTCTGCTGGCAGGGGACCGCTGTGGACGTCCGCTGCTCTGTCCCCCCGCTCAGGCGTGAGCGTCTACCAGGCCCTGCCCTACGCCCAGGCCGTCCCGCTGGGGGACACCCGGCTGTCCTCGCTCCTGTTGCTCTGCCTGGCTCTCTGGCCTCTCGGTAAGCAGCCGACAACCAAAACCACAGCTGGGCCAAACTGAGGCCCGGGGGCCGCGGGTGGCCCGCTGGGTAAAATATCCCGGCCCACGGATCCTTCACAACTGAAAAAACAGATGAGATATGCGATCTTTTTTAATGCAATTGCCCTTCTTTGATCTTCAAGCTCAGTTTTTTAAAGAAACCCGTCCGTTTAGGAGCCTCCGTAGCAGTCTGGCAGCTGCTCAAGGAGAGGGAGCAGCGGCTCAATAAGACCAAGAAGAAGAAGTAGAGGAGGAGGAAAAACGGGTGTGCGCATGGGACCAAAATGGGTGCTTTGATCCTGGAACAAAGAGGAACAGACTTCAGCGGGGTGGGGGAGCGTTAACTGGAGGACGGCGGCGCCACCCACACCCACGGAGCTTCTTCACCAGCCGTGGGCTCTCGTCCACACCGCCTTCTTCTGGAACCCCGGGAAGGACTGAAGAGCTAACAGGGAAGCTAAAAAGAAAAAAGATCAAAGAGAAACGTCACCAGGTTAGCGTGGCGGCTTTAGACTCAGCAAGGCATAGCGACATGTAACCAGACGACGTCATTTACGAGTAAATACCCTTTCCCAATGTAAAGACGAGACCAAAACATCAAAGCAACCCAGTATGTTTGATGTATCTGTGCTGTCACATAAATAAAACCGCTAATCGGATTCATCAGAGGGCTGCTAAATCAGGATTAAGTATCATCAAGAACGAGGGAGGTTTGTCCATGCTAGGCGACTCCTCCCACCCACCACCAGGACCTAGCGCTCGTCTGCGAGTCGTACCTTTAGCCGTAGCTACGACGCCCACGGAAAAACTCTGTTCAGGTCCTTCTGTGATGGTCAGGAGCCAGTCGATAAACTAGAACAGACAAGGAACGTAGCTCAGTGCGCGACGCACACACACACACACAGCACACACACACAGCACAGCACACACACACACACACACACACACACACACACACACACACACGTGTGCGCACGCCCACGAGCGCGCGCACGCACACACCTTGTCGGTCTGGCTGCTCCAGGGCTCGGTACTTAGCAACCGTGCCAGGCTCAAGGGCATCCCCGGCAGGCACTGAGCGAGGGCCTCCTCCGCCCGGGCCTCCTGGCCGTGCTCCGGGAAGCAGGGCCTGGCCTGGGGTTGCCATGGCAGCCAGCGGGCCCCCAGCCCCAGCAGGAGGGGCACGACATGGTCGCCCCAGGCAACCACGGCGCCGGCCACCACCTGGAACAGGAAGTCTGTGGCCTGCGGACGCAGCCCAGGAGGTCTGATGTAAGAGCTGCTCCAGGTTTCAAGACTTAGCCGTTAGCGTTTACCGTAGTTAGCAGCGCATGCGCCAAAAATGAGGCGACAGAGCAGAGGTGGGCAAACTGAGGCCCGGGGGCCACAAGGGGCCCGCTGAACCATTTAATCAGAGCCTTCACAATCATTTCTCCAAGGGTTGTTAGCTTGATTTAAAACTGGGATATTTGGGCTAGCATGCAGCCGCGCCTCTCTTCCTCCCTCCTGATGCCTCCGCCCCCAGTGATTGGCTAAGCAAGCCACAGCTCGTTTCAGCGGCGGAGCCAGGGCCCTGCACCTCACAGCGACTGCTAATGTTACAGCGAGCAGCGAGGTAACGCAAGAGTGGCTTCATCACCAGACATGGCTCTGCTAGCACGTAGCACCTCCCCCTGTGTCTGTGAATTACTGAGAGCTGCTGATAATATCAACGGAGCGTGTGTGTGTGTGTGTGTGTGTGTGCGTGTGTGTGTGTGTGTGTGTGTGCGTGGAGGGAAGCGTGCTAAAACAGAGGCTGATTAGCTTTAGCATAACTTTAGTCATAGAATAGTGTGTGTTTGCGTGAAAGACGCATTAAAAACTCCACACATCACAGCGGCTGCCGTTGCCGCCAGCTTTCTGGTTGGTTCTTTGATCCGAGAATTAAAGCGACTATGAGCTACGGCAGGATGCTATGGGCTATTTAACAGTTTGTTTTTAATCAGTAAACTTTATTGATTTGCTGGAAACATTTGGTGGAGCCATTTTTAAAAGTTTTATCCAACTTTAGAGGAGATGCTACTCAGTCTAGGAACTATGTGCACCTCTGGAGCCGGTTTTCTTTTTTCTTTTATTTCGTTAACGCTTTAGGCATTTCAAGGAAACTGGAGATTAAACTGGAGGATTGATTGTAAGGGCTCTTTGGACCGGCTGAAGAAGATCACCGAGCCACACAGGGCCCCCGGGCCTCAGTTTGCCCACCTCGGTTTTGGACGCTAGCGCTCAGGCCGAAGTGCTGTTTGCGAGCTAGCCTCATCGCTGGTGGGTAACGTACCGCGCTGGCGTCTCCGCGCAGGTGCGAGCTGCCGCCACAGGTGACGCTGCGGAGGTGTCCCATCAGCTCCAGCAGCCATCCCATTTGTTGGGAAACCCCTTCAAAGCCACACAGGTGTGGGCGGTCAGAGCTTTTTCTTTCATTTTTCCCGCCTCTCCTCACCTGTGCCGGGCTTCGCTGCGCGGTGGTGGTGCCGGTGCAAGGCCTGCAGCAGGATCCAGCCCACCCTGCGGCTGGGCCAACCGCGGAGAGCGCCCGCCACCACGTCGTTCAGCGCCAGGAGAGGAAGTCTGCCCTCGGAGGTCAGGTGGGCCAGGACCAGGCAGGATTTCTCCATGCCAGCCTGGGGAGCAAAGAGCACGGAGGTTCTTTCATGTTTTAAAGGCCGTTAGCGCCGAGGGAAGCGCTGCTTCGGAGCCCTTACCTCCGTCACCCGGGTGATTCGCTCAATCTCTGTGTCGCTCATCTCCGAAAGGCACCTGGCCAGTCCCACGTACAGGCCCACCTCGTCCTCCTGCCGGAAAAGAAGCGCCAGCGGGGTCAGGTCATGGAATCTGGCCAAGGTTGTGCTGTTGGGAAGGCAGAAGAGCTTCCTTCCACACGGAAACATGGAAATACATGGAATATGGGCTAAAGCAGAGATGGCCAATCTGTGGCCCAGGGGCCAGGTGTGGCCCGGTGGCCTAGTTCATCCGGCCCAAGGAGCCGTCACAGTCGTTAAACGATCTGATCCACCTGGATTTGGATCGGGGAGGATGGAGTAGATCTTCTCGGTGGTGGAGCACAGGAGAGCCCAGCAGTGCTTGGGCGGGTTGGGGAGCGCCATGGCCTGGGCCAGGCCCCGCAGCAGCGCCTGGCACACGGGCGCGGCACGCTCCTCCCGGAAAAGCTGCACGCCAAGCTGCTCCACGAAGGCCTGGAGCTTGTCTTCCCCCACGTGTCGCATCCAGGAGCCCAGGCTCTCGTAGAGGTGCGCGCGAGTAGCGCCCTGAGCACGGGGGATAAAAGAGGCCAAAGATCAAAGCAGGACCTTGCATGCTCTGATTATCGTCGCTCTTGGACCAAATCCAAACCTGCAAATGCTGCAAACACATTAGCATCCTCAAACTGAATTCTGCCTTCAGACTCCATCGCACTTTATTTCACGCAGCTGGTGCTAGCTAGCAGACTAGCCACCGCCTTAATTACAGTAGGGAATTAGCTTTTCCACAGAGCTCTAAACAAAGCGTGCTAGCTAGCCGACTGCGCTCCATCATGGTCATTGCTGCTGAATGTGGTTAGCTTAGCTGCTGGACACATCCTGGTGGTGTGGGACTGGGACCAGATGACTGGACCCAGGAGCTCACCCTGAGACTGTGGACCAGCGGGGGGGGACAGCCAGGAGTCCAGGAAGACAGCGGCGCTCTGGGACCACGGGGCCTGGGACGCCGCCAGCGCCAGACACTCGTGCTGGACGTCCTCTCCTGTCCACACAGAGCCGCTCAGGCGGGTCCGCCGTCCCCAGGGGACGGAGACGCCTGCGGTGGACCTTACCGAAGCCCAGTCTCATCAGGGGGGCCAGAGGAAGGCCCCAGTTGATGGGGGGCAACTGGAAACGGGCCCCCACCGAGGCCAGGGAGCTGAGCGCCGTCAGCACCGGGGGCGGCCGCACCTCGTCTGGACCTGAGAGGACAGGCGGTGAGAGGGGGACAGGCCGGCGGGGCCCGACGGCGGGGTCCTCGGACAGGAACCTTTTCTTCCCGCCTCAGTCAGGAAGCTGACCACCCATCTGAGGACGCTCCTCTCGGGCAGGTAGCTGAAGTCCTGAGGCGCTGGGGGGCCGCAGCACAAGGCTAACGTTAGCATGCTGACCGCGGGGACCAGACGCCGCTGTCTGGCGGCTGGACTCACCTGCACCGGGACGGGGACTGTTGGACACCTGGGACAGATGCAGGTGACCCAGCAAACAGGCGCAGTTGGACTGGAGGCCGATGGCCCCCGACAGCGTGATGACCTGCGCGGTCACATGACCAGAGGCAGGAGGGAACATCAGAGGGGCGGGGCCACATAGACGGGGGGGGGGGGCTAGGGTGACCAGACCATAGGACCATCAGAGGGGCGGGGCCACGTACCTGAGTGACGGCTCGGATGACCTCATTCAGACGGCTCTGCTGCTGCGAGGACGCCTCCAGCTCCGCCTCCAGCTGGAAGACAGCAGGGGGACGTCCTTCAGGACAGGACGCAGCCGCGAGCTCCTCAGGGTTAGCTCTCCAGGCTAGCTCCTCAGGGCTAGCTCCCCAGGGCTAGCTCCTCAGGGTTAGCTCTCCAGGGCTAGCTCCTCAGGGTTAGCTCTCCAGGGCTAGCTCCTCAGGGTTAGCTCCCCAGGGCTAGCTCCCCAGGGCTAGCTCCTCAGGGTTAGCTCTCCAGGGCTAGCTCCCCAGGGCTAGCTCCTCAGGGTTAGCTCTCCAGGGCTAGCTCCTCAGGGTTAGCGCTCCAGGGCTAGCTCCTCAGGGCTAGCTCCCCAGGGCTAGCTCCTCAGGGTTAGCTCTCCAGGGCTAGCTCCTCAGGGTTAGCGCTCCAGGGCTAGCTTCTCAGGGTTAGCTCTCCAGGGCTAGCTCCTCAGGGTTAGCTCTCCAGGGCTAGCTCCTCAGGGTTAGCGCTCCAGGGCTAGCTCCTCAGGGCTAGCTCCCCAGGGCTAGCTCCTCAGGGTTAGCTCTCCAGGGCTAGCTCCTCAGGGTTAGCGCTCCAGGGCTAGCTTCTCAGGGTTAGCTCTCCAGGGCTAGCTCCTCAGGGTTAGCTCTCCAGGGCTAGCTCCTCAGGGTTAGCGCTCCAGGGCTAGCTCCCCAGGGCTAGCTCCTCAGGGTTAGCTCTCCAGGGCTAGCTCCCCAGGGCTAGCTCCTCAGGGTTAGCTCTCCAGGGCTAGCTCCCCAACACATCCATCTATTCATCCATCATCCACACATCCATCCACCGATCCATAAAACATCTACCCATCCCCCACACATCTATTCATCAAACACATCCATCATCCATCCATCCATCCAGCCACCCATCTCTCCACCAATCCATCTGTCATCTACACATCCATCTGTCCATCCATCCACTAATCCATTCACACATCCATCTTTTATTCATCCATCTCCCCTCCCCTCCATCCGTCTATCCCTCCCTCCATCAGTTCATCACATGGGCAGGTGCATGCTGGGAGGCTGTGAACAGAGAAGGCAGCCAGTGAGGTGTATCCTTACGTTAGCCTCTGACCCAACCAGAGCTAGCAGGCCACTGAGGGCAGCCAGGCGGTGCATGGTGGGACAGCCCTGGAAGACAAGATGGGGACACTCGTCTGTTAGCCGGCTGCCAGACCCAGCCCTTCGCCCTCGGGCTGGGCTCCACCCACCTCCGTCAGCAGGGTCTTCATCCAGGAAGCTAGCAGGTGAGGCTGGGCCTCTTCAGCCTTCCCGTGTCCGCACGCCGCCAGGCCGTGGACCAGCATCCCCAGAGCCATGGAGAAGCCTGCAGCCTGGACACAGGCAGTAGAAGGAGAAGAAGCTTCCGACATGCTAGCAGAAACCTTTCCCTAACCAGTCAAGCTGAGGCCGGGTGAACCAGTTCATTGGGCCACCTGTGGCCCCCGGGCCTTAGTTTGACTGCCTCTGGTCCAGCCGCGTTTTCTGTCCCACCAGACGGGAAGGGGCAATCCCGGGGGGACACCTGGTCCGCCAGGTGGGACAGCAGCCCCCCGAGGACACCTCTGTCCACGTATGACCCGGAGGCCTCCTTTGATGGCACTCCTGATGGCGTTTTGCTAACCTGCCGGTTGTCTTCGGTCAGACAGCGCAGGGCCTTCATCACGTCCTCGGCCTTGGCGGCGTCCACCAGTCCTCTGCTGAAAGCCGGGACGGCCACACAGGCCACAGAGTAGGCCGACACCTGCAGGACGGCAGAAGTCCAGTTGAGTAGAGTGTGCTTTGATCTTGGTCTGTCCATCCTTTGATCCAGAGGTAGGCAGGGCCATACTGGGTTTTAGACCTGGATGAACGATCGTGAAGGCTCTGTGGGCGGGTTCAAAGCGTTCGCCCGGGGCCTCAGATTGCCCAGCCCTGCTTTGCTTTGATCTTTCACGCCAGGTCCAACTCACCTCCTGAAGCATGCGTCCCTGTCCTCCGTCCTGCAGGTTGGACAGCAGCTTCTCCAGCGCTCGGGTGACGTGAGCGTGGAGCTCCGCCTGTTCCGACCTGCAGAGGGCAGTGAGCGCCAGGGCCAGACCTAGCAAACAGCCCGTTCTGGGAGGAGATGAAAGCGCATCAAAGGGCCGCCCCGGACGCCTGGTCCCGATCAGTGACCCACCTGTACTCCAGGTCTGCCCTGAAGGCGCTTCTCTCCAAAGCGTCCAGAGACTCCAGGAGGACATGAGCGTCTTTGTGAGCAGAGGCGCCGCTGGAGATCAAAGAAACAGTTACAAACGAGCCCTAAGAACTTAGCTGAGTTGGAGAAACGTGCTAGCTAGCAGATTAGTCCTTCCGCAGAGCTCTAAACAAAGTGTGCGAGCTAGCAGATTTGAACAATCCTGCTGCTTTCTGTTCATTGTGGCTAATTATGGTTAGCTTAGCTGCTGTTTACATTCTGATCTGTGGACTTTTAGCAAAGGCCAATGTTTCTTTTGGAGCTGCAGCAGCGTTGGACTAGCATGCTAGGCTAACAGCATATTTTGAAGTACAAAGAATCAAGGCTCAGGCCTGGGGCGGGGCCTACCTGGCGTGCTCCGCCCTTAGGACCAGGCCCAGGGCCAGGCCCGCATGGAACTGGGCCGCGTGCGCATCCTCGGCCGTGGGCGAGCCCGGCAGGCCCGCCTGCAGCGCCGCTAGCGCCTGGGCCACGGCATCCTCCCGCCACGCCGCTAGGTGTGGTGCTAGCAGGGACAGCGCCAGGCTGGAGCAGCAGCGCGCCATCATGCTAGCGGTGTTCTCGCCCGAGTAGGAGCGCTGGAGCAGAGAGAAGAGGACATAGGAGCTGGTTTCTTTTTTCTCTCATATTAGCATGATTAGCTTCAATCGTCCACAACATGTCCTTATCACATGTGTGGACCCGTTTACTTCCTGGTTGAACATCCCATAACGTACTCCATGCGGTAGCTTTCTTTTATTCTTGCCACAGCATGTTTTTCTAGCCATAGCATAGTATCCTAGCCACAGCACATTATTCTAGCTATAGCATTTTCCTAGCTATAGCATATTCTCCTAGCTGTAGCATAATACCCCAGCCGTAGCATACTATCCTAGCCCAAGCATATTTTCCCAGCTGCTGAATACTATTTTAGCCATTGCACGTTATCCTAGCCACGGCATCTTATCCTAGCAGCTCACTGCCCATCCCATCAGACGAGAGGTACACATGCAGTTTCCACGGCAGTTGAGGGTGTGGTAACCACCGTGGCCGCCTGTCCGGAGGCGAGGACCGGAAAAGGTGTCCTCACTTTGATAGCAGAAGGCCTTTGTTCGGTTCTCATAGAATCTACGAGAACGCACACGCCGGTCTCTTCGGGCTAGTTTTAATCGTTCATCGGGCCACGTGCGGCCCTCGGGCCTCAGTTTGCCCACTGCTGTATTTGATCCGTTAGCGTGTCTGTCTCGTTTTTATCGTTTAAATGCTAACAGCGCTTTAGTTGAGGGACAAACGGTTAAAAGCGTCTTCTAGCGGAGGGCGGTGACCCACGTGCGGGAACCAGTGGAGAAGCGGCCCGGTGGGCTTGTAGCTGCTGCTGCTAATGCTCAGCAGGGTGTCAAAGACCGTGGCCAACCAGCTGACCGTGGGGACAAACTCCTCTGCAGCCTGGACAGAGACAAGAAGGGACACACAAGTCCTCACACACACGCACCTGTGGGTGTGCAGGTAACTGAGCGCTAACTGGTCAACGTTACCCCGTGGCTGTCGTCGCCGTTAGCGTGCAGGTCGCTGCCGTATTGGCCCACGGCGGCGGCTAACCCGCTCAGAGCCAGGATGGAATTCCCCTGGACGGCGGGGCTGTCCCTGAGGAAGCAGGTGTCCGCCGTCAGCCCGTTGCCGTGGCAACCCGGACGCCACCGCCCACTTACTTGACAGCCGATCGGATGACGTTGGTCAGCTGATCTCGGGCCCTTGGAGCGGTCGGAGGCATAGACAAATCAAAGAGGTCCTTCAAAGACACGGTGACGGTGAAAGCAGGAGGGGACGGGCGTCCTCACCAGAGCCAGGCGCGGCGCTGCTGCTGCTCCACCTCCTCCGGCTCCTCTTTGCCGCGCCGGGACTGCAACTCCAAATCGGCACGGCGACCCTGGAGACGCGCGTTAGCCAACAAGGGCGTGAGAGGGGTTAGCGCGCCAGTGAAAAGCATCAAAGGGGTTTCCCGGGAACACGCACCTGCAGGACAGCGTGGAAGGCTCGGCCCATGAAGGCGCTCCAGGCCCGGGGCAGCAGGAGGGCGCGGTGCCACTCTGACGGCTGGATGTTCACCTAGCGGAAACCAGCCGCTCTTAGCGCTAAAGCAGGGCCGGGCAACCTGTGGCTCGGGGGCCACACGTGGCACGCCGACCTCGTCAGTCCGGCCCACAGAGCTAGTTCAGGCACCATCATTTAGTTCAGCGTGCTAACGTGTGCCCTCAAGAAGGTAAGGCTGAATATCTGAAAGCAGCTAAGCAGCTAACACCAATAGGGAGAGAAGAAAAAGACCAACGGAATGGGAAAGCTTTGACGTACGTCGTGGATCAGGCTAGCCAGGGTCTGCTGGTAGCCTTTGCTACGCTGCTGGAGGAGGCGAGGGATGGGCTGGCCTCGGCGGTCCGTCTGCACAGCTAGCTCGTAGCATAGCAGCAGCCCGGCTGGAGGACAGAGACCAAGGACAAGGACGTGGTGCTTATCAGGACGGGCGGGGGAGGACGCGGTGGAGGGGTCAAAGGTCACCTGCCAGTCCAGACTTCAGGCCCGGCTGCTTGTTTTTCTCGTAGGTTGTTAGCATGAACGCTGGGATTCCCGCCACCGTCTTCCCCCGCGCCGAAGCCAGGCTAGCGCCCCTCGTGGCGGAGAAGTGGACCCCGCGGGGCATCTGCTCCATCTCCTGCTCCAGCAGCGCCGTCAGGAAGCGGCCAAAACCTGGAGACGGGACGCTGGTGGGAGGGGCTCCGCGAGGTTCCGCAGGACGCGCCGCCACTAACCTGCTAGCACGGGGAGCGGGGCGCGCGACAGCAGCCTCACGTAAGCCGAGCCGGGGACAGACACGTCCTCTTCCTCCTCCTCTTCCTCTTTTCCCGACAGCTTTGGAAATGGTCGGACCTAGGGGGAGGAGTTATAAGCAGAAGGCTAGCTTTAGAGTTAGCCTGCACTCTGTTTAGTACAAATACTGTGGAATTAGCATGTGTGCATTAGCTTGATTCACGGCGGAGAGATCCGGGAATGTCTTACCGCCTCGGGGAGGTGGTTGATGGTGTGGAGCTCCTGAGGAAAGCACGCTAAAGCCTCGTAGCCACAGCTAGCCACGTCCGCGTCCTGCCACAAGCAAACCAGAGTTGGGCTCAATGCGCCTCCAGCCGCAGACACCGCTACAGCACTGCTTTGCTACCTGGCTTGCGGCGTAATTCCAGAGTAGCGAGACTGCCTCCTCTTTCAACTTCTAAAAAAAAAAAAAAGGAAATCAGTCAATCAACAGCGTCCAATCAAACGACACGCTCCAATGCTAGCTCACAAACGGGAAAACCCGTTGGCTAAAACTGCGTTGGCAAGCATGCGGGTTTAACCATGGGTGGAGGCAGCTCGCCAGCAGCTAGCATCACAGATGCTAATTGGTGTCCTGGCTACCTGGTACTCCTCCGTGGGGACGCTCAGCTGCGGAACCAAAGCTAGGAGCTTAGCGGTAGCCTGGACCATGAGGGGCCGCTGGTCGCAGCTCAGCCGTGGCCCCAGACTCCTCCAGGTTGACAAGATGTCCACCACCTGCAGGGCAGACAGCGTCCAACTCAACCTACGCTCGTGTGTGTGTGTGTGTGTGCGTGTGTGTGTGTGAGACCTCTGCACAGCACAGTTCCTTCAGTCCGTGCAGAGCGATAGCAGCGGGCACCGCCATCTCCGGGCTGCTGCACTGGCTTAGCGTTAACGTGATAGCAGCTAGCATGTCACCGCCGTGTTGATATGGCCTGAAACAACACAGAAAAAGTGTTTTCAATCCTAAAACTAGCTTAGCTGCTACAGAAGCCCAGAAAAGGTGCAAAGGCAGAGGGGGGCAACCGGAGGCCCGGGGGCAATGTGTGGTCCAGTGAACTGTCTACTCCGGCCCGCAGAGCCTTCGCAGTCATTTCTCCAAAAAAGGATGGTAAACATCGTCTGATTGGTTGGAAAACGGTTCAGACCCCACCTTCACCTAGCATGCTAAGTTAACCTCTGACCCTCTTTTGGGAGGGTTAGCTTTCTGGACCAACTGCTTGGCTGGTTCTTTAAGATCTCGAACCTCATGTGGCCCTTCAGGCTAACTCACCGCCCACCCCTGAGCGAAGGGGAGGGGCTACCTATCACCATAAGCTGCATCCAGTCACATGACAGCTAAGCGTAGATGTGAAACGTAAGCAGCCAGCCATCTCCTAAGGCGAAGTCAACCTGAGCTAGGTTAGCTAGGTTGGCTAATGCTAGCGCGGCTGGTCCGACCTCTGTCTGCAGATGTCCCGGATGCTGGCGGCTCTGGCTAGCGCCTGCTCCCACCGGGCATCCCTCCCCACCACCTGGCTGTCCCGCCCCAGCAGCAGCTGCAGCTCCGGGTACACGCGGTCCTGAAAGAAAGACATATGGCCGTTAGCTCCCGGCTAACCTTGGTGCCGATGTTGGACATTAGCTGCTTTGCTAAGAACGATTGCTGCTTAGATGCTCCTTGTGGGCCTGGTCCTGTGCGAGGTTTCCTCCCGTTAAAAGGGAGCGTAGCTGGGGGTCCAAGTTCTGGGTTTCTGCCTTTGAAGAGCACTTAGCCCCAGGTGCTATGGAGTTAAATAAAAATAACTGGTTGTGTGGGGAACAAACGGTCTGTTAGCAACAGCCCGCCACTGTGGGAGCCTCAACCAGGGCCCAGTGTGCTAAGAGGGGTCAGGGAATGGCTATGCTAAGCTAGAGCCACCGCAAACAAAACAAAGCTCCTTTATCGCCCCCAGTTTTCATATTAGCGGTTAGCGACAGTCCATCCATCCATTTTCCCCAATAACAAACTATGGATTGGATAATAAGATGTGGCTAGGATAATATGCTAAATTAGCAAAATATGCTATGGCTAGGATATTATGCTATGCTAGGCTAACATGCTATGCTTGGTTCTGGATCTGGTTCCTCGGCTCCTCTGCGGGTCTGGTTTTTATGCTAACGATGGAGGAGCCCAGTAACCTGGAGGAGGTAGCTGGAACATTAGCGCTAAAAAAGCCCCACCAGAAGCGCAAACGAACCAGCGTCTGCAGAGCCACCAACTATGGCAACAGGCCTCACTATTATGGGATGTACGACCAGGAACTACAATGTGGATGATTATAGCTAATTATGCTAACAGGAAAAGAGAAAAAAGAAAATAGACAATTTATTCATTATTTTTTAGCCATTATTTTCCCAACCAATCAATGGTGCAGAAACTGGTCCTAGCAATGGCGCTAGCTACCTGTAGCTTCCAGAGAGCAGTCAGCAGGCGCATGGCCACCGCCGTCATCTTGGGCGCCGCGGCTAGCGTGGAGAGGGTCTGCAGCAGCAGGGGGATGCAGAGCTGGAGGAGTGCCAACACTTTAGCTAGTTGAAGGCGCTACGGCGGCACCGGCGCGACGGCGGCTCACCCGGTGGGTCCCCAGGGTGGGCAGGCAGTAGAGGAGGGCGTGGACCACCTCGGGGTTGCGGTCCCTCCCCAGTCTGTACAGCAGCACAGGGATCAGGGACGGAACCTGCAGACATTTTGGATTGAACCGTTAGGGCTGAATCAATGACAGGGAGATAAATGAAAAGAAAAAAAACAAAAAAAACACCCAATAAGGAGAGAAGTTTGTCCCCACCTTCTTTGGGGGGGGTGGTCTGAACCTTTTTCTTAGCAATTAAGTTGCGGGGCGCATGGACTAGCTCATGGGGCCACACATGGCCCACGGGCCACAGTTTGCCCACCTCAGTCCTAGTCCGGTTTTCCCTCTTTTCCAGTTGTCAGCAGAGTGCTGGGCAGCAAAGGGGCCACTAGGGGGCCCTGTGGCGCCAGCCAGGGGCCAATTAGACTGTCAGGACAGAGAGGGGGTGAGCCGTTGCCACGGAAACCCGTGCACAACAATCAGCCCTGTGAAGGGAAGTCGAGAGAAGAGGTGGAAGCGCCTCCGCTTTGATTGGCAGCGCGCTCGCTGGCCTCTCAGCCATTGCTTAGCAACCGCCTCACCCCCGGAGGAGGCAAGCAACAGCAGGTTTAGCGCACCCAAGCGCTAAGAGGCTATCGGGGGACTCCTCTGAAGCACATTAGCCAAGGTAATGAGGCCCTGGAGCCAAGACCTGGTGGTCCCTTCCCCTCCCTGGGGTCCCAGGGGGCCTGAAGTGAGAAGACCCGACAGATCAAAGCAGACATTACCTGTTATTAACACTAGAACCGTCCCGTCTGTCTCCCAACAGCTGCTGCCAGGGCCAGAAAGCGATTGGTCCCAAAGAAAATTTCTGTCTTGATACCAGAGTTGGGCAACCTGAGGCCCAGGGGCCACAGGTGGCCCCCTGACACAGTTTATTTCACAGGGGACTTTCTCGCTGCGCTGTGTTCCAGTGTGCTCAGGACTCAATCATGATCACACTGGTTTCTGTTCATGGATGCTAACTATGGTTAGCTTAGCTTGCTGTTCCCACTCTGAATTGCAGAGGCCGGATGTCTCGACCAGATTTATTCCTCCGACAGTAAAGTTGGTCAATCAAAGCCAGAGAAACGCAGCCATTTGTCATTAGCTCAGAGGTGGGTAAAACTGTGGTCCGGGGGCCACATGTGGCCCATTGAACTTGTTATTCCGGCCGGCAGAGCCTTCATAATTATTCCTCCAGAAGCCAGTTAAAGAGGGCTGTCAGGCAGATGTGATGGGAAAAGGTTCAGACCCCTGCCTCCACCTAGCATGCTAACTTGTCCTCTCAAGAAAGCGGGGCCAAACATCACATGGAGCTTCATCGTCCATTTCTGGTTGGATCCATTTACAGGCAGCTCTTTTAGCTGACCTCTGAGGCTCATTGAGGGGGTTAGCTTGCTGGTGACCCTTCCTAGGCTGCCACCTTATCGTGATGGAAGGGTTTGCGTGTCCCAATGATCCTAGGAGCTCAGTTGTCTGGGGCTTTATGCCCCTGGTAGGGCCACCCATGGCAAACAGGTCCTAGGTGAGGGACCAGACAAAGTGCAGCCAAAAAGACCCCTTATGATGAAGAAGAACAATGGTCACGAGTTTCCCTCGCCCGGACGCGGGTCACCGGGCGCCCCCTCCTGGAGCCAGGCCTGGGGGCGGGGGCACGACAGCGAGCGCCTGGTGGCCGGGCTTTCGCCCATGGGGTCCGGCCAGGCCCAGCACAAAGAGGCTACATGTGGCCCTCCTCCAGTGGGCTCACCACCTGCAGGAGGAGCCAAAGGGGTCGGGTGCAAAGTGAGTTGGGCGGCGGCCGAAGGGGGGGGGCCCTTGGCGGTCCGATCCCCGGCTGCACAAGCTAGCTCTAGGGACGTGGAATGTCACCTCTCTGGTGGGGAAGGAGCTTGAGCTGCTGCGCGAGGTTGAGAAGTTCCGACTAGATATAGTCGGCCTCACCTCAACGCACAGCAAGGGTTCTGGAACCACCCTCCTTGAGAGGGGTTGGACTCTCTTCTACTCTGGAGTTGCCGATGGTGAGAGGCGACGGGCAGGGGTGGCAATTCTTGTTCCTCCTCAGCTCAGTGCCTGTACGTTGGAGTTCACCCCGGTGAACGAGAGGGTAGCCTCCCTCCGCCTTCGAGTCGGGGGACGGATCCTGACTGTTGTTTGTGCCTATGGCCCAAACGGCAGCTCAGTGTATCCAGCCGTTTTGGAGTCCTTGGAGGGGGTGCTGGAAAGTGACCTTTCTGGGGGTTCCCTTGTTCTCCTGGGTGACTTCAATACTCACGTTGGCAGCGACAGTCAGACCTGAAGAGGCCTGATCGGGAAGAATGGCCCCCCTGATCTGAACCCGAGCGGTGTTTCGTTGTTGGACTTCTGTGCTCGCCACGGGATGTCCATAACGAACACCATGTTCAGGCATAAAGGTGTCCACATGTGCACATGGCACCAAGACACCTTAGGCCGCAGTTCAATGATCAACTTTGTTGACATGTCATTGGATCTGCGGCCGCATGTCCTGGACACTCGGGTGAAGAGAGGGACGGAGCTGTCAACTGATCACCACCTGGTGGTGAGTTGGCTCCGATGGTGGGGGAGGATGCCGGCCAGGCCCAGCAGGCCCAAACGTATTGTGAGGGTCCGCTGGGAGCATCTGGCAGAGTCTCCCGTTAGAAGGAGCTTCAACTCCCACCTCCGGGAGAACTTTGACCATGTCCAGGAAGAGGTGGGGGACACATTGAGTCCGAATGGACCATGTTCCGGGCCTCTATTGTGGAGGCGGCCGACCGGTGCTGCGGCCGCAAGGTGGTCGGTGCCTGTCGTGGCGGCAACACCCGAACCCGCTGGTGGACACCAGCGGTAATGGATGCCGTCAAGCTGAAGAGGGAGTCATACAGAGCCTTTTTGGCCTGTGGGACTCCCGAGGCAGCAGGCAGGTACCGACAGGCCAAGCGGAGTGCGGCTACGGCGGTCGCCGAGGCAAAGACCCGGGCATGGGAAGAGTTCGGTGAGGCCATGGAAAACGACTTCCGGACGGCTTCGAAGAGATTCTGGACCACCATCCGGCGCCTGAGGAGGGGGAAGCAGTGCACCGTCAACACTATATACAGTGCGGGCGGTGTGCTGCTGACCTCAACTCGGGACGTTGTGGATCGGTGGAGGGAATACTTTGAAGACCTCCTCAACCCCACCGATACGCCTTCCAATGAGGAAGCAGAGCCTGCAGACTTGGAGGTGGACTCTGACATCTCCGTGGCTGAAGTGACCGAGGTAGTTAAGAAACTCCTCGGTGGCAAGGCCCCGGGGGTGGACGAGATCCGCCTCGAGTACCTCAAGGCTCTGGATGTTGTAGGTCTGTCATGGCTGACACGACTCTGCAGCATCGCGTGGTCGTCTGGGGCAGTACCGCGGGATTGGCAGACCGGGGTGGTGGTCCCTCTTTTTAAGAAGGGGGACCGGAGGATGTGTTCCAACTACAGGGGTATCACACTCCTCAGCCTCCCTGGGAAGGTCTATTCAGGGGTACTGGAGAGGAGGGTCCACCGGATAGTCGAACCTCGGATTCAGGAGGAGCAGTGTGGTTTTCGTCCTGGACGTGGAACAGTGGACCAGCTCTACACCCTCAGCAGGGGTCCTTGAGGGTGCATGGGAGTTTGCCCAACCAATCCACATGTGTTTTGTGGATTTGGAGAAGGCATTCGACCGTGTCTCTCGGGGATTCCTCTGGGGGGTTCTCCGGGAGTATGGAGTGTCGGGCCTCCTGTTAAAGGCTGTCCGCTCTCTGTACAACCGGTGTCAGAGCTTGGTCCGCATTGCCGGCAGTAAGTCGAACTCGTTCCCAGTGAGGGTTGGACTCCGCCAGGGCTGCCCTTTGTCACCGATTCTGTTCATAACTTTTATTGACAGAATTTCTAGGCGCAGCCACGGTGTTGAGGGGGTCCGGTTTGGTGACTCCAGGATCGGGTCTCTGCTTTTTGCAGATGACGTGGTCCTGTTGGCGTCATCAACCCGTGACCTCCAGCTCTCGCTGGACCGGTTTGCAGCCGAATGTGAAGCGTCCGGGATGAGAATCAGCACCTCCAAATCTGAGACCATGGTTCTCAACCGGAAAAAGGTGGAGTGCCTCCTCTGGGTCGGGGAGGAGAACCTGCCACAAGTGGAGGAGTTCAAGTACCTTGGGGTCTTGTTCACGAGTGAGGGAAAAATGGAGCGGGAGATCGACAGGCGGAGTCGGTGCGGCATCTGCAGTAATGCGGACTCTGCACAGGTCCGTCATGGTGAAGAGAGAGCTGAGCCGAAAGGCGAAGCTCTCGATTTACGATCTTTCGTTCCTACTCTCAACTATGGTCACGAGCTTTGGGTAATGACCGAAAGAACAAGATCGCGGGTCCAAGCGGCAGAAATGAGTTTCCTCCGTAGGGTGGCTGGACTCTCCCTTAGAGATAGGGTGAGAAGTTCAGTCATCCGGGAGGAGCTCGGAGTAGAGCCGCTGCTCCTCCACATCGAGAGGAGTCAGAGGAGGTGGCTCGGGCACCTAGTAAGGATGCCCCCTGGACGCCTCCCTGGTGAGGTGTTCAGGACGCGTCCCTCCGGTAGGAGGCCCCCGGGAAGACCCAGGACACGCTGGAGAGACGATGTCTCTCAGCTGGCCTGGGAACGCCTGGGGATCCCCCCGGAAGAGCTGGAAGAGGTAGCTGGGGAGAGGGAAGTCTGGGCCTCCTTGCTTAGACTGCTGCCCCCGCGACCCGACCCCGGATAAGCGGAAGAAGATGGATGGAGCTTGCTGGTGATGCTAACTGAGGGCTGGGTCCTGCCTACCTGGCTGGGGTCGGCGGTGGCCATGGCCTGGACCACCTTCAGAGCTAGCAGGCACACCTGCTCCTGGCCCGTGAGCACCAGGTAGCTCACCACCAGGCCCAGGGAGCCTAGCCGTGGCTGGTTGGGCGCCAGCGCCGAGGCCGCTGCCAGCAGCCACTCGGCCGCCGCCGCCGGGCTAGCTGCCACGCTACGCAGTGTGAGGAGAGCCACGCCCAGCTCACCGTGCCAGGAGCTGAGGAGGTGCTCCAGTGGCGGACCGGACTGGGGAGAAAGGACAAAAGCTAACATTCAGCAAAACATCCAATGGGAGAGGAGCGGCTAACAACGAGCTAATGACCTGTGGCACGTCCGTCCCTTTGCTGATCTGGTGCAGCAGTCTCTGGGCCAGGTCCAGGTTGAGCCGGTGCGTCTTCTTCTCTGCTAGCGGCTCCGTTAGCCACGAGCAGGTCAGCAGCTGCAGCAGCGGCAGGACCAGCACAGGGCTGAGCCATGGCGCTAGCGCCGCGCCTTCAGGTAGCAGCTGTAGCGCTGCAAAAAAAACGGACGGACCAGAGGAAAACATGAGGGGGTGAACCACCAGGCCGCTAGCATTGGGCTCCGCATTCAACCGGTACGTGGCTAGGATAGTACACTATGGCTAGAATAGTATGCTATGGCTAGCATCATCTACCATGGCTAGGATAATCCGCTATGGCTGGGATAAGATGCTATGGTTAGGAAGCTATGACAGCAACAACATAGAGGAAGGGGGAGGTTCTGGTTCCAAAGCCAGTGGGTCCCGGTGCGCTAGGCCTAGCGCTAGGCCAGGTCCCCGTAGACACGCTGGCGTCATGCTAGTTACCCAGAGCGAGCAGCTGGCTCTGCTGAGCCGCAGGAGCCTCCAGGAGGAGCGAGGCCACGCCCACAACCAACGCATCCACGGGTAGATCCTGGAAAGCAGAGCAGACGGCTTGACCTTCTGGTTTTTAGCAAACGCGGTGCAGAAGAAGAAGCGCTAGCCACATCTGACCTGGCGGCAGAGCGGAAGCAGCTGCTGCATTAGCCGGACGGGAGGCCGACAGTCCCCCTGGAGGGTGAGGCGGCGGCGGGAGACGCCCAGCAGGTGCAGCAGCAGCCCAACCCTCTCCCCCCTCCAGCGCTCCTCCCAGGCCAGAGGGCTCCGGAGCAACGCCGCCGCTAGCTCGCACAGCTCCAGTGCCGCCTCCGCGGTCTCCACCTGCGGACACAAACCGCTCTCTCACCACCGCTCCCCAGAGTTCCCATCTGATGCTATAGCTCCAGAAACTGTTTGGCCCCCACCCCGAGAGGACATGTTAGCATGCTAGCTAAAGGGGGATGTCTGAGCCTTTTTCTAACCACTCAAGCTGGAGAATTTGGCTTTTTTGTAGGAATTATTGTGAATGTGGGCCACACAAAATGGTTCAATGGGCCACATGTGGCCCCCGGGCCTCAGTCTGTCCAGCTCTACCTTTAAGCTTTGGGGTGTTTTTTTTCTTTCATCTCTTGAACTAGCGAGTCACCATCTACTTGAACCTGACGAAGGGGCTAGCCACGTGTTGAGACGGACTGCGGATCCGCTTCGTTAGCTAGCTACCTGCATGTAAGGCACCATGCCACAGAGGCAGCTCAGGAGCGCGTCGGACACGGCGGAGCTACGCTCCTGCTCCTGGTCCCGGTCCTGGGGGCCCGCTGTGGTGCCTGGAGGGTCCGGCAGCAGCACCTGGAGGAGCCCGCGGCGCAGGAGGGCGTGCTGGCTAAGCCTCTGGGGCTCACAGTACAGGTAGTGGAGGAAGGGGCCTAGCATGCTAACGTAGGCCGGGTCGCCCCTGCGGCACAGAGAAACACCACCATGCTAGTGGGCTGTTGGAGTCGATCACACACACACTCACTGATGGTGTTGGATTTGGGAAGCTAACGGTCGCCGTGGCAACCTGTCATGCGCCCGCTGGATGAAATCCCCGATCTCCAGCATCAGGGCGGGCCAGCAGTCCGCCCGGTTCTCCAGGGCCGTGATGAACGGGTGAGGGCTCCTCCTACCGGACCGGGAAGCCCCCCCCCACACACACACACACACAGGAATGACATGCATCAGATCTTGGTTCCGCTCCGCTGGAACGGACCCTGTAGCCGGGTTTTCCGCCCTCCCGGGTGGGCGCGGTGCCTCACCTGATGGAGTAGACGCAGGTGAGGCTCCCGCCGGCGTCCCTCTGCTCCACCTGCAGCTGCAGCAGCTGCCCCAGGATCCTGATCAGCCCCTGGACGCTCCTGCGCGCCGCAAACACCAACTTTATTTAAAAGGCCGCTGTGACGCCGACGTCCCTTTGAAGTGTCAATTAAACACACTTTTACAGCTAAGCTAACTGAAGTTCAGGCTTCAACAAACTCACTTTGGTATTTGTTGTGGGTTGTTATAATATAGTTATCTTTAGCAAAAACCTGCTGGGGGAACGGGCTAGCTAGCAGATTAGCCGCCACATTGGTTAAAGTAGTGAATTGGCTTTTCCACGGAGCTAAAAACAAAGTGTGTTAGCTTGCAGATTCTCTATTATTTAGCTTGAACGACCACGTTGGGTTCTAGATTTTGATGAAGGGGTCAGTCATGCGGTGCAGGAAGCTAACCCCCCAGAGAGGATCAGAGGCTAGCTAAAACTCTGAAGCTCCAAAGGATGCCTGGCCCCACCTTCTTGAGAGGACATGTTAGCATGTTAGCAGAAGAGGGGTCTGAAACCAATCAAGGTGGATAAATGCATGTTAGGGCCCTGCGGGCCGGATGAGATCGTTCACTGGGCCACATGTGGCCCCCGGGCCTCAGGTTGGCCACCTCTAAGCTAAGGTGAGCTAAGTCGGGTAGGCAAGCACGTTTCAAGCACGCTGCTGTTTGTCGGTAGCTTGTTTCCAGCTAACTCTGGCTCTGGCTGGTGTACCTGGCAGAGGGGAGGAGGTTGAGGACGCTGGTGAGGACGAAGGCCAAGTGGGCGTGGCCCTCGGCCACCAACAGCACCGCGGCGTCGCAGCAGGCGGAACGGACGGCGGCGCGGTCGCTGCAGCACTGCTGCCACAGCGAGCGCAAGGCCGGGCCCTGGGGAACGCCAGGAGACATCGCAGCCGCGCATTTAGCACCGCACAACGTTTGCGCGGGGCAACAGAGAGCCAAGGGCGCCTTAGAGGAGTCACCTGCGGGGCGGAGCCGCCGAGGGGTCCATGAGGTCCCTTCTCCTTTAGCACAGCCGCCACCAGGTGCTTCACCGCCTGCAAACACACAGGAGCTGGCAGCGTTAGCGGTTGGCCTGGTCCCGCTCGAGGTCTCTCCCCGAGGTAGCTCCGCTGCTAAGCTCCTCTTCCTCTCACCTGGAGCTGGACCACGGGGCTGGCGAACTCAAACCTCGGCTCCAGGCTCTCCGCCATCTTGGCTGGTCACGCCTGGAGAAACAGCCACAACGACCGCTCTT
>CAAE01010699.1:5027-19322 GCA_000180735.1 Tetraodon nigroviridis | reverse complement strand
AAGCCGTCAGACGGGGGCAGCTCAACTTACACAACCACAGAAGAAAAATGTACGTGTGGCTTTGCACGTTGTAGCATATCTGTCAGTCGCGATTTAGAAGGTTTTCTGCATTGTCAGCGATTCTTCTGCTCACATAGCTAAAGAAATCGCAAAGATTTAGACTTGTCTTACTGTTTTTCACTTTGGCCTTTGAAGTCCGCAGCACGTCCTACTTTCTCTGCCTCTTAGGTCGTTTCCGTCAGATTGAAGTGTTGACTTCAGTGGCAAATGAGTTCTTCCAGCTCTACAGTCAGGTTTCTGGTCAGCCAGTTCAGCGCATCAGCCAAGGTAAGCACAGGAGGACATCTTTTTAATCAAATGAAAAAAGTTGGTTTTAAGAGGAATAATAAACTAAACAGAACAGTTGTGTAAACGTGGGTTTATTTTTTTTGCTCCTCTGTTTCTTTCAGAAGGAGAAGAAGTTGGTGATGAGCAAACTCTCGCTCTGAAGAGGAACAACTCTGCGCTAAACGTTGCCAAACTCTTCAAGAAAACCATCACCAAACACAACTTGTTTGCTGCTTCATCAGAAGCTGAAGCACGTGGGCCTAAAGAACATACGCAGCTCAACGGACACACCTCGTCTCCAACCAACGGTCACACACACCCAAGCCCAGACAAAGATGCGTGTAGCAGCGTTCAGCCTGACCCCCAGGCAGATCCAGTCAACCAGAAGCATAGCCGTAAGAGAGATAGCTGTTCCCTGGCAACGGTCACTGAGGAGATTGCCGTGACTGGAGAGACAGAGGACAGGTACTGGTAAACAGTCCAGATTTAAGCCAGATACTTAAGATTCATGCTCTTTTTGAGGGTTTGTGGTCTGGATTTGTGTCAAGTACTTTATGTGTAACTATGTTTCTATATTATATCAGGTCCTGAATATGAATAACAAGACTCGGTGCATCATCATATTTGTAGTAGTTAATTTATTTGAATTTATTTCAACATTTCTTCTCCTAATAGTTCTGATGAAAAGACTGATGGGTCTGCAGACAACAGAGAGCATCACCCAGGGTCAGATGACGTCTCCCCAACCAGACAGAGTACGGAGGAAGAAAACCAAGTGTGTAAAAAAGAGGAGGAGCAGGAGCAGGAGCAGGAGAAGAAGCAAAATCTGACCTCGACCCCAGACAAGGTTCCTTCTACACTGGCCCCGCTCCAGCTGTCCCAGCTGCGCACCAAGAACACGGATTCGTTCGATATAGAGGAGGTACGTCATATCTTGGGAGCAGTGAGGTTAAATATGCCTAAAATACAGTGAGCGCCTGAAAATGGATGACATTTGGAGTGATGGCCAGATAAATCACATAAAAGAAAAGTCATTTTAATAATATACACATGAGATAAATGGTTTTTTTTTCTTGAAACACATGAGGATTTCACTGAAAAGGTGGGGCGCTTGTATAGGTTTTCAGCTGCTGTATTTGTCTTTTAGATTCAGAGTAATGAAGACGAGGTTCAGCCACACAGAACTTCCAGGACTTCAGGCAAGTTTACTGAATTACATATGGTTATACTGATGCTCTCAAGTTTGCGCAGTTATTTTGAGCAGATATATAAAGTAAAATGAAAACACTCTCTGATTGTGTGTCATTCCGCTGTGAGGACAGAGGAGTTTGTGCAGTAACACTATCTCTGGTTTTGTGTCTCTCAGACCTGTCCAGGACAGTCAGTCAGCAGTCAGACAGTAGTGGTTTTGCTGAGGAACCTTCCGTTGACTCCAACAGCTACTTCAAGGTGTGTGGGCTATCTTCATTCCCACTCTCCTCTCTTGGGTCACTCGTTTTGCTCTATTTAGGGGTTTTTTTCACTGTTTCAACTGTTGAACCCCCTCAGTAAGTAATTTTATAGATTGTAATCCACTGCTGATTTTACTCAGGTGCAGGAAAGCAGCGATAGCTGCGACAGTGAGACCACAGTTACATCCCACCCTTCCCAGGATGTGGCCACGCCCCTTGCTCTGGACCACCCAGCCTTTGAGCCTCCCGATACCGCAGAGAAAGACCAGTTGCTGCTGGCAGGTCCCGTTGAGGCTGATGGCAGGCAGAGTTCATCAGAGGAACATTATCAGGATCGGAACTCCAAGGAGGTCCCACAGTATGCTGCCCACCACCTACCATTGATCGGAGAAAAGGAACCGCACCAGGAGGAGTCCCAGAACCAGGAGGTGGCTCCCAGCGAGGACAGCAGCGACGCTGAGCCATCAACACAGAACCCCCAGAATTTATCAGCTGCAGAACAAGAACCACAGCGTGGGACAGGACATGTCTTAAATACCCCTGACGCAGTAAAGGATCCAGAACCTACAGAGGAGCCGAGCGGCGCTACCAACATAGAATCACCAACTAGGGAAGTGGGAAGTCGGGCCAGAGAAGAGCACGTGTTCTCAGACCAGTCTGATTCCAATATTCAGAGTGTTCCATCCTCCCCGGTTCTCAGAGCTCTTAAACGAGCACAGCAGAGTTATCTGAGCCGGGGAGGGCAGTGCCTCGAAAGCAAGTCAAAGGGTCCAAATCCAGTCCCAGCCAGAGGTCAGGGACGGGGAAGGGGTGTGCCCCTCCAGAGGTCCTCATCGCTTCCGTCGTCAGTCCTCTCTCCCTCTACGGTTGTGTCCTCTGTCAGTATCCAGTTTGGAAAAGGCCATGCGTCCTGTACACCGCCCAGGTACTCCTTCAAGTTTACTCAAGAAGCTGGAGCAGAGACAGAAACTGATCCAGGCGAGAAGGAAGGACAAACCAAGTTGTCCAAGTTGGTGCTAAAACCTGCGTCCTCCTCTGGCTTCAGCAAAAACCCAGACTACCCATCAGAGGCTCTCATCCCCCCTAAACCTATTCCACGATACTTGACGAGGTCTTCCTATTCCCTGCAGAGCTCCAGCCCTCCCCCCGATTTGTCACCAGGAGGCAGTGCCTCCTCCTGGGGGACCCGCAGTGTTCCTGATCTCTCCATAGCTCAAACCGCCTATGCTGCTCGGCAGCATAGGCAGTTTGCGGAGAACTCAGAGACAAACCAGACCTACCCAGGGTGGACCCCTGGGCAGATGACGTCTCCCTATTCTAACTCTAATCAGAACACTCCTGCTCAGTATCTCAACCCAAGCCCAAGCCACTCTCCATACCCCACCATGCTCAGTCCCCCTCAGCAGTACCCCTACGCTCTGCAGCCATACGCTAGTCTCCCTAACATCTGCCACTACAGCAGCCCCCCTATGCCTAACAGCCCCAGTCTGACCTCTCTCCACCAGCATGCACCTCCCAACGTCCACCAGTACAGCAGCAGCCTTTTGAATTTGCACCAGCCTCCTACTTTCTCCCCCCCTCACCACAGCAGCCTGGAAACCTACATTTTGGAGCTGCACCCCCCAACCTTGGATACAACCATCCCTACAGCATCAGCCCCCTCAACACCTTAGTCGCCCTACCTTGTTACCAGGGTATTACGCCTCTCCTCAGCCCTTCCCCCAGTGTGCACCACCGGCTGCAGAACACAGCCTCGACCAGTGACCTGCTCCTCATCCTCCAGGTTCCTCCCAGGTCTGTCCTCATCCTTCAGCTCGTTTACCAGTTTTCACTCCACCCACGCTCCTCCAGCCATGTCCAGCACCGAGATGCAGCTGAGGAAAGTTCTCCACGATATTAAAGGAGCCGTTCACAGTCTGGGACAGGTTAGTGCTTTCCAAAAGGGTTGCTTTTCCACTTTCTGCTTCAGTAATTTTTGCAGCAATACTTTAAATACATAAAGAAATAAATATGATGTCATGACTCAGAAATATCTGAATGCACTTTTTGTAGGGTATTAAAACAATGGTGTGTATGGTGAACAGCCATATTTATATAGCTCACTTTATGCAGCTTTACTTCCTAAGTGCTCCAAAAGGTAACACAAAAGAGAACTAATGAAAGCACATACAACACATACAAAAAACTGAAAGAAGAAATTAAAATAAATAAAGGTATTTTTTTTTCCCCAGTTTTTACTCTCTATGAGAAAAATGTGGAAATTTAGTTCAGAATCTCTCATTTGTAGGCTATTTCTTTTGGGGTTTTTATTTGCATTTTACTTTAAATTAAGCTGTCAAACAGGTTGTGACCTAACAAGGTGACTCAGCTTCATTAGCTGCGTCCGTCTTTGGAAGTAAAGACACTATTGTTCCCAGTGTGACGTCCTACAAGAGGGAAGGGTGATTGTGGCAAAATTAATATTTTATTACACGTTTTTTTATCTGTAATCCCTATTTTCCATCACATTCTCTTTGTAAATGAATCATTTAGAGCTGCACATGCACCTTACCAGTGGATCACTATGCCCCGGGAGATTCAAATTTGGCTTCTTTTACCTTTTGAGCACCAGGTTTATTAGTATTTTCTGTTTGAATAATGTAATGATGATGTTTGTCAGATGGGATTATCAGCATTTGTGTTCCTGACCTCAATTTTCTTGTCACATTAGAACCGAACTGACATTCAGGAGGCGTCTCATGACAGCAGAGCAGCCCTGCCCAGCCACCAGGTACGGCCGTTCCATCTGTTGCTGTAAAGCAGAATGTGCTGCTGGATTCTCTTTTCTTACTCACAGCCCTTTTCTCCAGGGTCTTAAGAAATAAATACACATCATGGCCCTGTAAATTGACTATTTTTAGTTTCTGACTTCCTGCTAAATGTTAGAATAAATTCTCTCAATTCTATGTAGAATGTTGCAAAGAAATATGAAGCATTGCTGTTGTGCATGCATCCTGCAAACATTAACTAAAAAAACAAATACAATATCTCTTTCTTTTACCTAATGCTGCTATAGCCTTGTGTGTTACCTGCGTTGTTTTGTCATTTTTAAGGGAGTTGACAAAATAAAGAAAATAACCCAGAACTATTTTATGGGGTTGCAGTGGATTTGAAATGAAACCAAATCCAGACGTTTAGCTTTACTCTGGACAGACTGAGCAGCAGTTTTGGGTCAGATTTGAGCTTCTACTTCAGAAGTTCCAGGGTCCATTTTTTTGTGTTGAGTTTAGCATTTAGGAGAACTGTCATCGTCAGCATTTGACTTCGCCCATCTTTTGTAATCCATCTGAAAAAAAAAGAGAAACCTGAACCCCAGTCACTGAGCACTAGTATTATTGTGCATTTTTCCATTTGGAAAACAACACATCTGTTTTGCGTTGTGTTTTCAGACTTTGTCAGAGTTTCAGCAGAAGAGGCGAAGTCTGAATGTGTTTCGCAGGCAGATGATGGACCTGGAGATGACCATCATCCAACAGCAGGCTTTCGTCTACAAACATCTGAGCCCTGCTGAGAGGTGACGTAACCGCAGGCATCCGCCTCACACGTTTGGCTGTAGTCTGGACTTGGACCATAACTAGATGTGCCGTCACAGGCTGGAGGTGCAACAGCTTCAGGCGTTGAGATTAGCCGTCCGAGAGGAGCTGCAGGAGCTGGAACAACAGCTGGAAGATAAACTTCTGGAGCTCACACATCAAGCAAAATATGGGGTACACACACAAACACGCATCTATTAATTCTTTAGGTGCACAAGTTATGGTGTGAAACCGTTTGTTGTGGTTAAGTTAAATATTTTGAATGTCTTATATGCTCATTTTTTGTTTTTTCCTCCAGGGTCTTCATCCAGAAAGCAGCATGGGCAGTCTTTCCTCTGTCTCTGCGCTGAGAGCCATTGAGCCGGTACACACACACACACACGCGCACACACACACACAGTAACCTCAAATCCTTAACTTCATCTCTGTTCGGGAGGTTTACTTAATAAAATTCAAAGCCCAAAGGCTTGTCTGACCCGAAATTCAGGGTTGTTCCTTGTGAGAAACATGCATCTCCAGTCTTGCAGCTTTGTCTGAAAGTACCATCTCCGTTCAGGTGTCGGATCTCCTCCGAGAGCAGTTTTTCCTCCAGTCGGAAATCAGCTATGGAAGTCGTGCCTCCTCCACCAGGCACACCTCCCGCTCCAACAGCCCAATCCCAGAAGAGGCTGAAGAAAGGGAGGAGAGACCCAGCACATACAAAGCTTCCATCAGCATCACACCTGCCACTCCTCCGCGACCTAACGCTGAGAAGAAGCAGCCAGAGAAGGACGAAAGCGGAGTAAAAACACCAGAGGTGCGGCAGTCACTGGGGGAGCAAGGGAATCTGCAGCAGCTCATTAAACAGGTAAAGATAAGCAGTTTCTCAGAGATGTATATCCATCCAAATAAATCTGATAGTGACAATAATTTCTACATTTTTTGTTAGATAATAAAATTTGAGCTGATTAAAAAAAGTAATAATGTTTTTATACTATATATATCAAGCAGCCATATCTGGTCCAGCTTTAACCAACAACACAAAAAAGATGCATGTCCTGCAAGCGTGCAAACGTGCAAAGAGAAGGCGTGCTGTCAGCAGTGTGGTTGGTTGACACTGTTTCTAAATATAATGGTGGTTTGAAAAACTAGGTGTGTCGGATCAGCTTCACTACTCAGTGTGGCACCGTTTGTTCACCAGCTGACCTGCTTCTCAGATCTTGGTCTTTGACGTCATCATGTCATCAGTCTAGTAGAAGTGTAAACACTTAAATTAGGTGGTTTGCTTAAAGTATAAAGCATGTAACTGTACTGATGGGAACCAAAGGCAACAAATTACAAGAGGGTCCAGTTGGAGTGACAGCAATTAAAGGAAAATCTATCAAAATGATAGTTCAGAACAATTTGACTGTAATACTTTATAGCGTTACCTCATGTTATTGTTATATCTTTATTTGAAGAAAACAAATAAGATAGATTAAGAATATATTTATTTGAACCATATAAAATGAAAACTTACTCTAATGTATTATGTATGTATAAACAAGGACCCATTAAGAAGACATCACAGGACAAAAACAAAGATTCAATTACCATGGTGATACATTGCAAACTATACTGTTTTAACCTGTTTCATGCTAAACTGTTCCACTATTTGTGAAACTAAGATTTCTTCCTGTTTTCCTCTAGATTAAAGAGAACTTGGCGCAGGAAATCCGGCAGGAGATCTACAGGGAGCTCCTAGATAATGTGACCACACAGCAGACGTTGCCTTCAAGGCAGCAGCTCCAGTAGATGGGAAAACCACAGAGCACAGCAACGTTTGACCTGCACCGCCGTCTGTGTGCACAACTGTTTACCTGAGTATCACTGTATGTCTGTACACTGACCACCTCCAAGTGAGCCCTCACCCAACACGCCTGTGGACCCCGGGTGCTGTCCAACACGCCTGATTAACCGCAAATTAACAGACACGTTTTGGAAGGAACATTAGGTCTAAAATGCTAGCATGATGCTTGCTGGGATGTTGAGCGTAAGGTAGCCTCCTGGAACAGTGTTCCTCATTTCACTCTCTCCCTATACCCAACTCGTGGTACCACTAGATGGAAACTGCAGATCAGGACAACGGTGGCCGCGTCCTGATGACGACATTAGGACCAGAAGCTGCGCTCCCTTGATGCGGTCCAGCTCAGTAGGATGTGGCACCGAGAACGGCATCGGCTCTGTGGGTAGGATGTCATCAGCCTCACAGGGTGTTGTGGTATTTGCCGTGGGGATGGGACTCCGAGGCGTGACCTGCACTGGAAAGTTCAGAAAGAGGCAGAAATAATACTGATATTAACTGAGCACCGGTTAATATTCTCCCTCAGCCGTGGGATTGTGTCCGAACCACACGTAGCCATTCTGCTGCTTAGGTGCTCCAGTGGGAGGGTATCAGAAGATGAGGATGGTACTTAAACAAACAAAAAAAAGAAGCCAGGCTTTTGACTGCGCTTGGAAACACAGCTCATGTGTCGCTTGTAGGGGCCCTGTTGAGGAAAATCTGGCACACAGATTATTTAAAAGCTCTACAGAACCACAGATTTAGGTCTGTTAACATTGTCTTGTTGTTGTATTTATTTTTCATGTTTCTTTCAATAAATTTCACCAGTGGGAGCGTTGGATATTCTGAGGCTCTAATGGGGAGCTTTAGCTTTAACGGTGGCTCTGTTTCCGTCAGAGGATGAGTGCACCGTGAAAACGATGTCTTTGTGTGCTGGGGGAGGTGTTTAGATCCACTTCACTGTCAAAAACCATTAGCTTATAACAGAATGCCGCTAATTACAGGTGCATAACACACATTATAAGCATCTGATTCACAGGCATTCTCGCTGTTTAAATAGTTTTTTACAGTTTAGGATGGAAGTAGAAAAGCTCAGACTCTGCCAATACTACTAGAAAGTCACTAAAATCGAATGTAAATTTGCTGAATTGAGCCTTTGTACTGGTGGAAGTGGCCCTGCAGATCGCCCTAACCCAGGATGAATCTCCACTCTCCTGCTTAGCTGTTGCGTGTTAGATAACAAGGAAACTCTGACACAACTTTCACTCATTCTGTGCACATTTCACTTTCAGCTGCAAAGAGGCTGAGATGAATTTCTAATGTCTGCTAACCCATCCAGCAAGTGTTTTTGACTGACCGTTTTCCAGGTTGAATTCTAGCTCGATGTTGAGGCCTGTTTCTCCGGTCATTTTTACCCCTCCTCATTCAACAGTTTCAGATGAAATCAACGCGTAACCACCCTGACCCACAGTGGCACCGTAGTCGCACAAAGTCCTGTGTCCTGCCTTCGTTTCGATGTGCCTTTTGCCTCTGCTTCCGGTCCTCTTGCTAATCTGGGAAGATATCTCAGAGACTCTTTGTGATGATTGTTTTTGGGTGGGTGACTGGTTTTCAAGGGGAGTTGTGGTTTTATAAGTCCTCGTGTTTGGGGTGGTGGTGGTGGTGGTGGTGGTGGTGGTGGTGTATAATGATGAGGGTCTTTTAACGAGCAGACAGCCTGGTTTGAACCTTTTAGGTTTACATGGTGACTGTCTGAGGACAATTCTGTGTGCAATTCACTGAACATGTATTGTATGAAACATACCGAGGCTACATTTTATAAATCCAGAGATCTCTGCTAACATTTCAGATCATCGATCAATGGCCAGGCATGTCTGATATCCGCTGCTGACATACTTGGGTTTTTTTCTTTTTCTATTAGTTACAGAATTATGTTTGGTGAGATTTCAGAACTTCAAACACACACCTAGGCACACTTATTGGGTTAATTTTCATAGAACAACAGTGCAGAACATTTCCACTTGGACATTATTGTTATCCACATAAAGGTAAATAGTTTTTTTGGAATGTGTGTGTGTGTGTGTGTGTGTGTGTGTTATGCTGGCCCTTTGGGAGAAGCAGTGTGTAATGAGATGTGAAGCGCAGCGGTTTGCTGAGTGATTATGAACTCTGCCACTCAGAATCCAGCTGTTGAAACTGCTGATTGTTCTTGTGTCGTCCAAATTTAACAACACCCAAAGTTAACAAACATTAATGCTCACAATCTTGATTGAATCGATTAAAAAATAATGTTTTGTTTCCCTGTTTGTGAGTCACTGCTCTGCTGGACCAACATTCAGTGCTCCTAAGTATTTACGTACTTTTTTTTTTTTTAACTGATACAGAAATCACACACTTAATTACACGTCACTGTTGGTGTCTTAATTTCTATTGATGTTTAATAATTTTAAATGTGTTTTTTATTGTATTGTCAGCACAATGCAAGGGAAGAATCACTGTAGAAATGAGAACAATAAAGATGTATTTATTTTCATTACAGAGAAGTGTTGCCTCATTTCTGTACGTGTGGCCACACAAAGATGTGCAAAGTACTTAAACTATGGGTGCAATAATAAAGATCGACTATATTGAACCTAATGTGTGTGTCAAATCTGTAGGGAAGACAAACCATGTGCAATAATTTTTCCTTGTAAATATTCCTAATATTTATATTTATTACAGTATGCTGCTGGAACAGTGCAATTTCCCCATTGTGAGGTGTGTGTGTGTGTGTGTGTGTGTGTGTGTGTGTGTGTGTGTGTGTGTGTGTGTGTGTGTGTGTGTGTGTGTGTGTGTGTGTGTGTGCGTGCAGCCAGCAGAGGGATCCTTCGAACAAAAGGGACTTTCATTGTGAACCCGGAAGTTGTTTCTGATCCGGAAGTGTATTATTATTATTGGATGTTTTCCGCCTCTAACAAGTACTAGTGCCACAGAAATCTGACCGGTGAGTAAATGTAGGCCAAACTCTTTTTGTCCTTTGGTGGTCACTAGAAAAATGTGACTTTGTTCCTACTGTTTGCCATAAACTGGGTTTAAGCGTAGCTCGGCTACACAGTTTGGATCGGATCTGGGTTAGCAGGCTAGCTAACTTTAGCCGAACACACATGGTATAAGGTTATTTCTTTATGGGTGGTTTTGTCATTCCTTTTTTTAAAAAAAATGTCTTAAATAAGCTTACACGAGTAACCCCCTTAAATTGAGTCGTCTTCAATGTTTCTTAAAATCTCGCCGTTCTTTTAACCGCATCGGTTTTCCGTCTGAGCTGCTGTCTTTCTGTTCCGCACCTGAAGGGTCGGATGGTTTTTCTCTTTGCGCCTTAATATAAACACATCTTTCACCCCGACGATATAGATAAAGTCATTATCAGAAAGTAGTTTTAGATTCATTTTCATCTTTAGTTAGTTGTATTTTGTAAAAAAGGTACTGAAGATATATACTAAGTGATATGAAAGTTCATGCTTCTCACATTTACTGTAATTTCCTATGTTTTTTAATAGTGATTTGATATCTTTTTACACATAAAGATTATCCCTTGCCACATTGTTAGGAGAATAATTACCAAACATTGCCAAAAAAGCAAATGTATCATTTGTGCCAAATGTAGTTACACCCTAGGACTATTTAGGTACAGTGTAGCTATGGTCTCTTTGTAATAATCATAAAAGTAACTATTTGTTTTTCAGCTATGGACCCTGATAAAAATCATGACTCCAGTCCTGAACAAAGAGAAAACACAGGTGAATATTGATCACAGTTTTGAAGGTGTCTAGTAACATTATCAGTACACAGTCGGTACTGTTTTAATGTCTATCGCTGTTTTTTTCTCTGGCTTCAGGACCGTCTGAGGACAAAGCTAGTCCAGCAGCAGAGGGTTCCCAACCAGCCGATGTGGTTGAGAGAAGCCCCAAAGAGAGACCATCTGCTCCACACAGTCCTGCAGAGGGGCCAACCTCCAGAAGGTCTGCATCCAGCAGCTCAGAGCGGAGCAGCAGTGAGGATGAGGATGGTGAACTTAGTGGAACACAGAGGAAGATAAAGAGCAGCGTCGCTCAAATCAGAGTAAGCAAGAAATATCAATTTTATAGAATATCAGACAATTTTACAGGATAAAACAATAAAGCCAGTAACTGAGCAATACTGCGTGAATCGCTTTTAAAAATATAAATTTGCAGGATAGGACATTCAGTAGGTGACACGCCTACTGGACTTACCTGACATTCTTACTTTCACAAACAGATATCAAGTATGGCCACTGCAATCACCTTGTTTTTATGGTCCAGGGTATCGGCGTCATAGATTTGACCTTTGTAGTGATAACGGCTTTTTTGTCTCCCAGAGATCAAGGTCCAGGTCCAAATCCAGAGCACGAGATGGGTCAGTATCCAGGGGGGAAAGCAGGTCCAGGTCCAGAGAGAAAAGTAGATCCAGATCCCGGGGAAAAGACAGATCCCGATCCAGGGAGAGAAGCAGGTCTGGATCCAGGGACAGATCTAGGTACAGAAGACGGGACAGATCCAGGGAGAGAGGCCACTATGCCCGGTAACTGTCCAAAACACCCAGTTACACATATTAGGGGGTTTTTTTGTTTGTTTGTTACAATAATTAAATCTTTTCTGTTTGCCGTGCCCTTTCTGTCTTTGCTCAGGGATCGCTATGGTGACCACTATGGCAACAGGGGTTCAAATTTTGACCCATGGAACAACTGGGACAGGGACGTGAGGAGACGCGGCCGCTCGGCATCCCCTCCAGCAGATAGGGAGGCAGCTGATAAGCCTCCAGTCAAAAAGAAAAAGGAGGATGTGGACCCAGTTTTGACAAGGACCGGTGGGGCTTATATCCCACCTGCAAAGCTGCGTCTGATGCAGCAGCAAATCACTGACAAGAGCAGGTGAGCTGGTGTTCCGCTGGGCTTCCACTCTAAGCTGACGGCTAAGAAAACAAAGAAACCTCCTTAAAAGTGTATATAACACAGTTCTTTTTACCCAATGTAGCCTGGCCTATCAGAGGATGAGCTGGGAGGCGCTCAAGAAGTCCATTAATGGCCTTATCAACAAAGTCAACGTCTCAAATATTGTCAACATCATACAGGAGCTGCTGCAGGAGAACATAGTCAGGGGGAGGTAATTGGTAACACACACTTTTGTATCCAACAGCAAGCATGAGATGATAAATTTAATTCCCATACATTGTGTCCAACACTAATGTTATTTGGCATGTTAAATTTAGTGGTGATCTATCGTGAGTTGTGCTACAATGATGGATTCACAGTTGTCGCGCCGTACCAGACACCCATAGTGGACAGGGCGGTAGTGCTTATGTCTTACCTGACCATTTGTTTGTCCGTCAGAGGTCTGCTGGCTCGTTCGGTGTTGCAGGCTCAGGCAGCGTCGCCCATCTTCACACACGTTTATGCCGCTGTTGTTGCCATCATCAACTCCAAGTTCCCTCAGATCGGAGAGCTGATCCTCAAGCGTCTTATCCTGACATTCAGGAAGAGCTACCGCCGAAACCTCAAGGTACCACCCGCCTGTCTGCAGTTAGAGTCAAAAGATGTGGATGCAGTGTGTTTAATATCACTATTTTACCAGCAATGGGGCCTAATTATTGCTTTGAAAACATATCTGCTTTTGTATTTCAGCAACAGGTGCCTCACAGCCTCAAAGTTTGTGGCACATCTCATCAACCAGAACGTGGTATGTCCCATTAGCTCTCAGGGGTGTGTTAGTGTGTTAGTGTGTCAGTGTGTCGATGCTCAGTGGTGGGAAAACTGTCCCTCATCTTCAGGCCCATGAGATATTGTGTCTTGAGATGCTCACCTTGCTGCTGGAGCGGCCGACCGACGACAGCGTGGGAGGTTTCGATCTCCTTCCTGAAGGAGTGTGGACTCAAACTGACCGAGGTGTCCCCGCGGGGCATTAACGGTACACTGAAGTTATCATTCTCTGGTCAACTACCAACATTAGGAAAAGCGATTTGGAATTACCCGAGTTCCTCTTCTCTGCCTTTGTGTTTCAGCAATATTTGAGCGTCTCAGAAATGTCCTCCATGAGTCGGCTATCGATAAGAGGGTCCAGTACATGATTGAGGTCATGTTTGCCATCAGAAAGGACGGTTTCAAGGATCATCCTGTGATCCCCGAAGGTCTGGACCTTGTGGATGAAGAAGACCAGTTTACCCATATGTTACCACTGGATGATGACTACAACACAGAGGATGTTCTCAGTAAGCCTCAGTAACGGTGGAGTCACTGGATCAGTGGCACACACGTAGTTCTAAGTGTGTGTGTGTGTGTGTGTGTGTGTAACAGATGTGTTTAAGCTGGACCCAGACTTCCTGGAAAATGAGGAGAAATACAAAACCATTAAAAGAGGTGAGAGTAAGACTGAAGAGAAGGCCTGTCGTCTGTCTGTGCTGTGTAACCACTCACTGGTCACCTGCTGACAGAGATCCTGGATGAGGGCAGCAGCGATTCAGGAGGGGAGGACGAAGGCAGCGATGAGGACGAGGATGATGAGGACGGCAAAGAGGAAGAGGGAGAAGGTAAAGCGGCTGAGGAGAGTTACCCCTTTCAGTCAAATCACAGCTTCAGATAGATTTGGAATTGAAAGATATTTAGAACTTTAATCTTTAAAAAGTGCTTTAGAATCCTCCCTTACCCGGTTTCTGACTCTCTGTCTCGTCTCATTTTCCTTCTCTCTATTTTCACCAAAGATGGTGAAAAGGTTACCATCTTTGACCAGACAGAAGTCAACCTGGTTGCTTTCAGAAGAACCATCTACCTTGCGATACAGTCCAGGTACAAGGACACACCTGTGAAAAAACTCATAAAAACTCATTTTTAAACTCATTGCACTCATTTAGATTTATCATCGCTTTATTTAAAACCCATGTTTTTTTGGAAAGGTTGCTTTTGGATTTGTATTTAAAGCTCCTTAAGTGCACATGTATGTATGTGTATTATATATGTAGATTTAGTTGAATTTACAACCCTAAAAATATTGTATTTTGCAAGAGGACTGTATCATGTTGATCAATTGATAGATTGTTATTTATTAATTAATTCTATTACTTTGTAGTTTGGACTTTGAAGAGTGTGCTCACAAAC
>CAAE01010698.1:82691-127586 GCA_000180735.1 Tetraodon nigroviridis | reverse complement strand
AAATGCTGTATTATTGAATTAATTCGTTTTTTAAATGCAGTAATGACACAATTCGGTGTCAGAATAATAAATAAGAGACCATGACAGGGTTTTTTTGTTTTGTTTTTTAAATATAGTTGCTGTCGGTTGAAGTGGGAGTGCAGAGGGTTGATGAAAGGATGAGAAGGTGGTGGGATCAGTTAAGCTTCACTTCCCTTCCACTTCTATTTTCTGCAAATACATTAAAAAAATACAAGAGCCACTTTTTGGTGGCCTTCTAAAGTTTTTTTTTTTTTTTTTTTTTTTTTTTTACCAAAGAGAAAGAAGCGACCAAGACTTGGGGTTGGGTAAATGAAGAACACGTCAAGTACAATAAATCTTTTATTTGATTTGATTCTGTTTCATATGTTTCATTAAAATTTGATTATTAAGGCTGGCTCGTCAGTGTAAACCTAGATGTTCTCTCATTTCATTCCTTTCAAAATTACCAGATATACAAAAACAAACAAAAAAAAAATCACATCACAACCCACCTAATAAAAACGTCTAATCAAAACACATCTAAACGTATAAACATTAGGTCCAATATAGACATTATACACATATCAAAATCATATGCAATTAAAAAAAAAAAGATAACAAACCAATTACACCTTTTTTATGACTTGTCATTATTCCAGGAAGTCAGAATGACCTTTAAAGTTCAAAGTTTATATATGAGAGAGCGAGAGAGAGAAGAGGGGGAGATCGGAGTAGCAGATCAGAAGTCTCAGTTCCAGAGAAGAAGCTCCTTTACGCCTGGTGGTCTGACATCAAACGCTTCTGGACTTCTTACAGCAGCATGAACAGGCAGTTACCAAGGTGGGTTCACATATCCACAGTAATAAAGTCACAGAATATAAAGTGCTGATACAAATATTCAGTAATTGTGTTACAGCAACCATAAAACACTGTGAAGGGCAGCAGCCACAATCAGAGGAACACAGATGGAGAGTGTCTGGTAACTTTTACAGCTGTAGTTCTCTCATTATGAGTGACTGAAGGATCTAAAGGGGAGCATTTACTGGAAAACACCAAACTAACTGAAGGAAACACACAAACTAAATACACTAAGCAACACAGTTTTTCGCTTAAACCAATGCCCTGAAAATAAAGGACAGAGCTGCTCCCAAAGCCAAACCCAATGACAGAAAGAAAGCCATAATGGCTCCAGCCGTTTCTGCTTCATGGGGAAGAACTTTCCTACAGAGCAAAAGTTAAAAAAATAAGGGAAAATGTACTTTTTCACTTTTATTAGGATGAAAAATGTGTTTGTGTGTTGTTGTTGTTGTTTTGCTTACTTGGGCCCGAAGCACATGCAGAGACTTGCCAGGTATCCATTACTGAAGCCAAATAGGATCATGAACATGATGAAAAATGCATCATGATAAAACAAGACAGGCAGATGAACACGAGGCTCAACGTTACACAACATGAAGAGTGGGACAAAAATGACACGACACACAATCATCCCAGGAAGTAACAGGCTGTCTTTTCCAGGCTGTAAAAGAAGACAAAACACAAATCCCCAACAATCACACAGACACAGCAGAAAAATACAACAAACACAGATAACTGAATAAAGGCATCTTTGTGCTGGTGTATGTATGGAATGTATTTATAAATGAGGGGTTAAACTTCAAGTTCCATGGAGGCTCATTTGTCTTTCACCTGGTCCAAAGGTTAGAGTGAAGGTTCATGCTCCTTTCTTTTTGACGGAGAAAAATGTAAGATACAATATGTCCTGTGTTTAAAAGACCTTGGACACGCCTCAATTCAAGTCTTTGGAGAAAAAAACAAACGAATCAATCTACTGATCAATTCTGCTGGACAAATGAGGCTTACCCACATCCAGACTGCTGTAAGGCTTCGCCCTCCCCAGTCACACAGATTAAAAAGCAGGAAACAGCTGACCGGGATAAAGTACTGATCTGTGAACAAATATAAACAGGGTACTTCACAAAGAAGTCAGTAAACAGTCATCAGTACAGCAACTTTATCCCTTTGCTGTTCCAACATGCTGATGTTTAACAGCACTGTAATCAGATATCTGGTCAGATTGTAGTTAGCTTTCTCCAACACTTCAAGAAACAAATGAATCTGACAATGTATCTAAAAGATAACAATGAGCAGTAATGATGCCACAAATACAGAGGATCATTAACATCAGGATTTAATTTTATTCTGTCACCTATTAACAAGTCCGTTTACACAACATCTGTTTTTCAGCAAAGACAACAAATTATCCATTAAATCTATATTATACTGTACTGTTGGCCATTTTTTAAAATTCACTTTTTGTTCAAGAGATTTGTGTTAACCCAGAAAGGTTACCAATCAAAATAATAATACACTACCAGGGTAATTAGAGTGCTGGAATTCCAATAAAAACTAAAATAGTATTTAATGCTGCAACCCAGTTATGATGAAGCAGCTCTTTGAACCCAACAGCATCCCAACCAGAAAGGTGAAACAGTAGCTAACCCTAACAGGTCAAAGGGCATTTCCCCATCCACAAATATGCCTCACAGATTTCCTACCAAAACTCAAAGGAGAATACAAACTGTATTTAAATGTGTGACTCACCCCAAGTACCCCCGTCAGCCAGTGATGTTTTTGTGTCAGCGGTGATGGCGGGGAAAACGCCAATTGTTACAGTTAGAGTCAAACAGACGGACAGAGCCAACAGCCAGATCTGAAGGTCACAGTTTACTAATAATTACATCATCCTAACTTGAAAAAGAACATTTTATTCTGTCGGTCCAAAATATCAGCTGAGTAATAAACATGCCTTTACTTCCAATTGCTAGAGTTTGGGTAAAAATTTAGAAAAGGGTCATACTAATATGTGCTGTAAGTGATTACATCTCTCTCACCTTCTTAAAGATGGTCACCATGGAGATTTTCTGCTGGTCAATCTGATGCGCTGCCTCATCTTTATTCTCTGGAATAAATGAAGGTCAGAAGACACAGTAAACTTTAGGGAACAGATTTGACAGGTAAAAAGACTCTTTCAGTTTGCAGCAAAGAAAGTGGGAAGTTTGTCTACCTCTTCTCACAAGATTTAAGGAGTTCTCCTCATCAGAGCTTTGTTTTCTGTTTGTGTCTTGATAAAACCGGAAAAACTCCTAAAGCCCAAAAGAAAGTCAGCTAAAAACTACAAACTATTCAGGACGTGTGTGTGTGTGTGTGTGTGTGTGTGTGTGTGTGTGTGTGTGTGTGTGTGTGTGTGTGTGCTTTACCAGCTTGGGCAGAAGAATATATGAAAGAATACACGTAAATATAACAATGCAGGCTGTAATAAAGCAACCAAATGCTGAATCATCAAGATTTGAACCACCTGATGAGAGAATAGGAAAAAAAAGACCATTAAATAAATGATTACCTTTTATAAAATAGAATTAGAAATTCCTGCATTCCGCACATCACTGAGATGATGATTTCTCTGACTTAATGATGAAGTAACACACTTGCAATGGCGCAGATCATGGCAAAGGCGGCAAAACTTCCAGCGAGTCCCTGACCGCTCATGATTGGAGTCGTATACGAAGCCGGAAGCAATCCTGCCATCCCAAAGATGCTTCCCTGCAACACAGCTCCAAAGGCTGTTGGGAACAAAATAGGAAAAAAAATATCACAGCTGCCCCAAGGAGTCACATCACATCACATCGCAAAAAGTACTGGCTTTTTTATGGTCTAAATCTACCAGGAGCACTCAGAACTGAGAAAACGCACAGTTTATGATGACAATCTTCACCATGGTTACACAGAAGAAGGGCAGCGGTTCTAAAGGAACTTTAACGATGACCGCAGTGACAATGAACATCATCATGATGACGACAAGGCTGCCCAATACTCGCAAACGCTGAGATATCCTAAAGAGGAACAGGAAAAGAAAAAAGTAATTATTAAAGCATAGCTGCAGGGTTTTGTTTGTGCTTATTTATCTTGGATGACAGACCGTTTAGGTCTCTAACAAATAGAAGTTTTCATACAATTCTGAGTTTTCTTTGTAGCTTTAAAGGAGACTTTGAGAAGTTAGCGTGATACTCTTTGTTTAGCTACGTTAAGTTTAATAAGGGAGCATCTTTAAGTGTCTGAAGAGCAGATATTTGATTTGGGGGTATTATGTTATGGGGGGGGGAGCATAGATAGTAGACATTGCAAACTTGAAAGTGGAGTCCAACATCTATCGTAATGATCACATGGAGGTAAAACAGTGATCTAAACGGAAGACGCAACACTCTTCATACTTGAACCCAGGAACCCATCAGCTCCAAAGGCTTGGAAGGCAACCTAAAGTTCCATTGAAAGGTTTCCTTTAGGGTTAGGGTTAGGGTTGGTTGCAGTACTTACAGAGAATGCAGGATAGAGTTGAGGCAGGTACAGAGGAGTAGTGGCAGCATTGCACACAATGTCATCGTATTATTGAACTTTGCCTCCAAAATACTACGATGCCCAGCTGCTGCCTGTGTCTGATTGGCCAAAGTATCACCCAAAGAAGAGTCCTTCAGACGACTGGTGAAGTACTACACAAAAAGCATATTTACGTTCATGAGTTTCCACGAGGTGTCAATCTAACTTGGTTATTTCAGGTTGTCTAGTACTTCCCAGCAGAAGCATTTTCCAAAGACTAAAGAAGGTGTCAGACCATGATAGCAGTCATGAAGAAATTCCAGGGCAGCAGTGTTCCCAAGCCCAGCATGAAGAAGATCAGCCAAACTCCATAATACCTGAAGAGACATTTATTGATAACGCTTTTATCTTCAGTCTAAATTCTCAGTAAACGACATGAACGTTGCGCCAGAGGTGGTGGGTTTCGTTTCTGCCAAGGCCATCTGCCATCAGGCTTAGCTATCAATATTGGAATCTCCAATAAAGAATATCAGAATATCAGAAACAGACAACACAATGGCAAAATATAAAGATTTAAAGTAATTTACCCTACATGTTTAAAAACCAGAACAGTTCAAGTGAATGTTAAAATATTCAAAGAAGTCTAATTTAAATTATTAGCTTAAACCAATCATTCTGGTTCATGATCAAGTCAGTCACAGTATTTTAGAAGCACAATCAAAGAGCAGCCGGAGAAACATGAAAGCAAAAAGGTTCTCTAGATTAGTTCAGCTCAACCTTTGTGCAGCTTTGCTAACTGAGGATTAGTTTGTTCTTTCTGATAACCTAGCAACTTTTGGAACATCAGAATATCACTAACAGAGACAAGCAGACAGACAGACAGGCAGACAGACAGACAGGCAGGCAGGCAGGCAGGCAGGCAGGCAAGCAGACAGACAGACAGGCAGATAGACAGGCAGACAGAGAGACAGGCAGGCAGACAGGCAGGCAAGCAGACAGACAGGCAGACAGGCAGGCAAGCAGGTAGGCAAGCAGACAGACAGACAGACAGACAGACAGACAGACAGGCAGGCAGGCAGGCAGGCAGGCCCGGTTAATTCACTCACCTGTCCTTCAGTGTGCTGACTGTCATCTTTCATAAAAAGTAAGAATTGTCATAAAGGGAAGGATGGACCTGAAGAAATGACACACAGGGTTAGGGTTAATGGGTTAATGATTAATAATGAAGAATTTAGGGTTGGGGTCAGGGTTAGGGTTTGGGGTCAATAGTCTGTGTCTGCATGGGGTCACCTGCTGTGCCATTTAATGCATTTTAAAACTAACTAGACTTTATTTTTAGGTTTATCTTAAAGTCACAGTTAAAACTTAGATACAAGAACCCACTACTTTAGATATATTTTTTAAATTTCATGGAATCTACTATTTGGAACACGCATGTCATTAATCTGGAATTTCCTAAATGTATTTGTCATGTGTCAAATTCCCACAAAAACAAACCCAATCAAAACCTTATATAGCTAAATCATGAATGAAAACTAAAATACAAATGGTGTTTCAATTGAGTCCGTGCGTTGTGACATCCTACTCCTAAAAATATTCTCCTCAAATGGAAATTCTGACCCTTGTTCTTTAGATGACAACGTTCTGATTCAGGGTTGTTTTCGTTAATGATAATCAGCATGGATCTCGGCTAAGCCTGTGTTTTAGAGTAACTGTAGCTCGGGTAGTTAGCAGTTCATTCAGTGAAACTTGCACATTGTTCAGAGGAATTGATTTGTTGTTGCACTAGAAAAGCCTCATCTTCACCAGATGTTAAGGAGCACAAGGAGTTCAACATTATCATCCTGTCAGAGTGGAAATGGTCATTCTTCATCAAGCACCTCAGAGACGTGACACATTAAAGTCACCATTGCTATAAATGTCAGTGCTAACCAGCACCATGAGTTTCTGTAATAACATTTTCTTAGGATCATGAGTCAGGGTTGTCATATTTCTTTGAAGGCTGTTTCAAGCATTTTCTTCACAGATCCATTTACGACTAAATGAAGGCATTCAGTTCCTTTTTTAATCATTGCCGTCTCACCCATCCTTCAGCTTACACACCAACGTGTTGCAACTTTCAGAAATTTGATGTTGAATAAGCTCTAACTGGAGAGGGATGCTGACATTTAGAATGATGTAGTTCTTGCTAATCTTACCTTCTACCTGGAGCGCTCCGTCACCGCTCCACGCTCAGCTTCCTCCTTTGTTCCTCAACAGCCTGCTCAACTCCACTCACTGTTGCAGCATTTCAGTTCAATCAGAAGTCTTCAAATATTTTATCTAAGTTCCTGTTTTGTCCTGTTGGTCCTCAGGTTAGTTTCAGCAGAATCATTTCATCATTGTGCAGTGACCTTTGACCTTCAGTATCACTTCTGTGGACTTTGTTCCCCTTCCAATAGAGATAACATGACAAAAAAAAGAGTTTTAAATAAATGTTCCTGTAATGTTTAAGCATTTTAAAGCTACCAAGCAGTAGTAGTTTAAAGTAGTGTTTTCATAAAAATTACATTAAAAAGACAAAATATAAATTGGAGGTTACTTGTTTAATAGAAAATGAAAACATTCACACAAAATAGAGCCATAAAAATATGACTAAATATATTGTAAATAAATTTTAGTGTTGATTTAAGACAATTCATTGTTAAAGCCAACTTGGATAAAATAAAATGTAAATTACAACAAAAAAATATTGAATTTTTTTAAGAAAAATTGTATCCACATGTTTTTACAATTGCCTTATTGCATCATTTCAGCTTTTCCTTTCTCTACTGTTTCGGAGGTAATAAAGAATTACGATTTATAGTTTCCTGCCTTAGATTTTTTTAAAAGGTGTTTTAAATTCTGTAATTAATGGATTGTTTTGCATGTGGATAGAAATCCGATTAGTCAGCATTAGTTACAAGATAAGGCTTCCCTCACCACACTGGCATAGAGAAAGCTCAGTTAATTATCTGCTAAAAGCATTTTTAACCATAAAAGGAAATTTGGGATGAAAGTCCAACCTAATGAAGTTTCAAACTCAGGTAAACAAGCTCTAGGTAAGAACACGTGATCTGTGCATCAACCACTGTTGCATCACTGTTAATCTCATTGTTGAATTTTCATTACTTCATCTTTGAGTTATATCCAAATGACTGTTGCTTCAAAGTGGCAGAAATGTAGACTTTACTCTGCCGGGGACACAGAAAGAAATCTGTCTGCAGTCAACAATTAAGGGTTAGGGTTTCAGCCAGAAAGAAAAGAAGCAAGAACCCACACCTGCTATAAACACACACTTGATGAACATATGAAGTGGCGTAAATGTCAAACCTTTGGGAGGCTAATAAAATCCAGATTTTACAGGTTCCCCTGTCAATAACCTCACAGTGGTTGGGTCCGCTGCTAACGCCACCCGCCACTTCTCACAGGACGTGCGTGCGTGCGTGCGTGAGTGTGTCTCAGGCCTGCATTACTGACATACATACATACATACATACATATATAAATAAAAGCAAGAATACATGTATGTATATACATGCATACATACATGTGCACACATACATATCACAATATGTATGTGTGCACATTGTTTATTTTGAGTACAAGCACCTGCGCACCACCTATGTGCACAAACAGACATGACGAAAAACATGTGAGGCTTATTAAACAAATCTTTCAAATGCAGATTTTTCACAACAGAAATGTACTTTTAGCTTCTGTGGGAACAGGGTAGAGCACAACCCTAAGCCTTTCTTTCCTTTACTGCTTGTTAGCATAGCTTTGTGGTAGTGACAGCTAAACTGCTGCACTCTCGACAGATCGGCATACAGCAGTTGAGCGGTGTTCAGCAAAAAAACATTTAGTCATCCACTCCTTATTAAACACTCGGCATCCTCCGTCTACTTTCCTTTTTTTTAGGTCCACTTATCTTTACAGAGGAGCTGAGAAGTAAAAGTGCAAATGTGGAGAAATACCCCGCATATATCTTAAGTCAATGTAAGTAGAGTGTGCCATCTTGTAAGAAAATGTGCAATTTGCTGAAAAAAAAAAAAAAAACATTTACAAGGTTTAATATTAATTTCTTAAATTTGGCTGGCCAGATTAAAAAGTTTAACGGACCACATATGGCCCCTGGGCTGTAGTTTGTCTTTGCATATTATAACCCTGTAGTCAGGAGGTGTGGGTGTGGGTGTGGGTGTGGGTGTGGGTATCCCTGTACAGCAGGGATTTATAAGTGAAGTACTCAGCAGAGGCAATTAGCGGAATCACATTCTAAGAAATGAGGTGGTTGGTGATAAAAGCCAGTTAGATAGCAGCCCACGAGTGTTTCAACATACCTGCTCTCAAGCACAAACTCCTGTTTTATCCCATTTGATCGATGCCAACGCTCTAGCTGTACTAACCCGTCACCACCTGAAACAAACGATGCTCTGAGAATGAAAGCTTAAACACAGAGCTCTAATTGTGCAAACTATTAGAGATTAAAGATTTGATTAAGATTAAAGATGTGTAAAGATTTACACATTATATAAAAACTTACTTTATCTGGTTGAACTGTGGACACATTCTCATTATTAAAATAAAATAATAGAAAATTCCACCACTAAGAAAAACCACTCTGTTGTTCAGATTTTTATTTAAATGCTTTAGGCAGATGAATCAGTGACAGGGAATCTGCTGGGATGCAGGTGCATGACTGTCTGTTCTCATTCAGCTCTGACTTTTTTAACAGCTCCAGGTAAGCGGTCCTGCAGCCTGCAAACACACACATGCCATCAGCTTTGTGGAGCTCCACTCTCCAACCACAAATGCGCTACAGAAATTAGCCAGTGAGGACAACTAGCTGTTGTGTTGCTGCTGAAATGTATGGTGATCTTGACCAAACTTCATTTGAACAATTAGACAGTCTGATTTGAAAGCAGCACTAATGTGGGGGCAGGTTGCACAACCACAACTGCTTCCTGACCAATGACGGTGGTTTCAGACCAGCTCTAAAGCTGCTCTTCTTGGACCTACCTCAGTGTCTTCTTCTCACCTGTAACTACTGATAAAAACTCACTTGTGCTTTGTTTCCTCCACTCTGGACTGAATTAACTCGACGTATCGGTCAATCTGTGCCTGGACACAAGCACATATAATCAGGGCTGATCCTCCTTCCAGAGGCCCATTATGTCCCCAATAACCCAAAATAGAGCTGTCAAATTAACCAAAGACACTGAGAGCTCACTTTCTACTCAGCTATTAACACTGACAATAATAATAGCAATAATGATGACAACAAGAACAGCAGCAACAACAGCAATAATAATAATAATAATAATAATATCACAACAGTACCTTTTTCTTCTTGTAGATCAGTGGAGTGGTGAAGAAAATGATGTCAGCTGAACACAAATAGAGTGTGACTGGTTATTAGAATATTTTTTTAAATCATTAACACTATTCACAAAAGACCGACCAATAATGAGAAGCGTGACGCCGTTGAAGATGGCTCCCACGTACGTCATTACCCACATGACAGTAGCCACCTAAGGAGAACAAATTCCAACAAAATAACCAATGAAGCAGCAGGAACCAAAGCTGAATTCTCACATTTCCACGATCAGGGTAGAAGACCTTCTGAAGTAACTCAGGAAAGACTGAAGACATACATGATCCAAATGTCAAGATTGGTCCGTCTTCAAATGAGTGGAAATAGTCAAACTGTGACCCAGTTGGATTTAACCCTACTCAAACCCATCTGTCTATCTATATATCTATCCATCAGTGCTCCAATGAGGGTTTAAAGGCCACAAATGGCCTTTACCCTCCCTGCTGGTTAAGGACCAGGGGCGCCAGTGAGGGCTGAGAAAATTGGATAATTATATAACATTAGAGTAAATAAATGATTTTTTCAAAATCATCCTTCAAACTGCATGCTTATCTAAACAATGGTTGTGTGTTCTAACAAACGTATACAGCTCAAAGTCACTGATTTGTTTTAATAATAATAAAATAATCCACAGTTCGCAAAACCATGTGACTTCTGTGGGAACCCTGAGAGTTCCCAGATCTTTGGGCTCTGGCGCTTTATTTGGACTAGACCCCGGCATGAAGATGACCTTTTTACTGTTGTGGATGTGACAGGAAGAAGGCAAGAGAACACACACACACACACACACACACACACACACACACACACACACACACACACACACACACACACACACACACACACACACACAGTCCCTCTTTTTGCAAACAAGTAGCAAATAAAAAACAGTGAAATAAATCTACATATATGACTGTTTCATCTGCCAGTGAACGTTTGCTTGTTTCTACTTAAAGAAATGCTACATATTAGAATCTCCACCAAACTGACCTTGAGAGAGTCTACCAGGTCTTCCACCAGTATCAGTCTCCTGGTCTGACTGACAAACCAGTTCACATAGACCAAAGACTGATCAGCCAGGGCCCTGATCCACTCTGAGGACACAGATATGTCCCGGTCCAACAGAGACCTGTAGGAGGATTCCATTCAGCCGGAGGAGAGATCAAGGGTCACACTGTGTGCGCGTGTTACCTAAATGGATGTCCATCATCTGATTTCTGCACTGCTTGGATTACTGACTTATAGACTCTGGACAGACAGAAGACAGCTGTCAGGAGGACGTCCCAGCCAGGGTGTCACTGACTGAGCTTTGAAGAAGAAGCTTACAATGAGGCAGAAGAAAGGAACAATTTTCTGTCTAGATGTCTTCAGGTCGGTCCATGGCCTCACCTGAAGGTGATGGTGACACACAGGCACGTCAGCAGCAGGTATGACACCACGCTGATGACGGAAAGTGTCGCCACGGAAACAAGGATCAGCAGGGATGCGCCGAACGCTGCTGCCGTCTTCTTTGGCTCTTTCCAGTGGACAAGCTGTAAAACTGTGGCGGCACCAAGAAAGAATGAAGAAGGATTTCTCTTAAAAACAAAAAGTCCTGGTTGATGACTGGACCATGACGGAAGCAGTTGGTGAGTCACATGGCCAACTTCCTCTGGCTCAGGCAGTCAGCACGAGCAGATATTTGGGGTGGCCTTCCCTTTTTCTCTGGGTGGGGGTGATCTTTGGGTTTGATCAAAAGCAGCAGACTAGTAGTGCTCAGATTAGTTAATCTGACAAATTAAAAGAAAAAAATATAATTTTTGCCAAGATGCTTCCTAGTGGCACAAATAATTCACCCTGAAGAATTCATCACCTGATAGCTGTGTATTATCTGAATGAATCACATTTTCAAAAATGTACTGAACAAATTCTCTCTTTTTTCCCCATTTCAGGATAAGAATAGAATAGAATAGAACTTTATTCGTCCCACAGCGGGGAAAATTCACTGTTGCAGCAGCAAAACGTTGGAGAAAAAGTTCATAATGTACAGCAAGAAGGAAGATAAATAGAAATACTTTCTGTTGGAATGTTACACTATGTACACCAATAAATATTTTATACAGGATTTACATGAGTCTGACATTGTGGAGTAGAAGACATAGTAGTAGAAATAAGTAAACGTGAGTGTGTGCAGTGAGACTGAACCCCCACTGGTCCATCGCTAACCCAGCCTGGCGGCCCTGAGGAGGAGTGCACACACCAGTCCCTGGGAGGGCTTCCTCTGTGCATGCCCCGCTAATTCCCAGAGTCTCACTCACATGGGTGACAAGGGAATACTGTCATTACCAGGGTTAATGGCTGAAACTCTGCACTCATGTGACGCCACAAATGCAGAGGGTAAATTTAATCCTTCAACAGGATTAACCCCCACATCCATCAGCTGATCAGATTAGCAAACAAACAATAGACCTGTTCACAGCTGTGAGACCTGAAGTCGGTCTGCCGGGGTTCCTGCATCTTCTGCTAAGTAATTAGAAGGCTAGATGATGACCAACACGTAGATCAGGGGTGTCAAACTCATTCCACAAAGGGCCGTGTGGCTGCAGGTTTTTGTCCCAACCAATCAAGCACACAATTTCAACCAATCAGCTGTCTGAAAACTCAGATCAGTTGATTAAATGACTTCAGTCAGGTGTGTTTTTGCTTGGTTGGAACAAAAACCTGCAGCCACATGGCCCTTTGTGGAATAGTTTGGGCACCCCTGACGTAGATCAACAATCAAAAAGAGGTTAGCGTGATAACACTCTATGTCACAGTTGCCCTGACCATTACTACAGAAACACCGACAATGACGCTCAGTAAACGCAGTCATCACCATCCGGTTGTCTGGTTGAATTCATTGAAAGAGAAGCTGGATGACCCAGTCAGCAGGCGATTGGCTGGATAACTTTAATAAATGATGCATCCAGGATAATTAATGTGTCATCTCCTGACAACAGCCATCGAGTGTACCATCACATGACTGAAAAAAGAAAGGCCTGAAAGGTAGGCCACTTACCGGCGTTTGTAAGTTCTCGGAGTGAGGAAGAAGAGTTGTTGGCTAAAGAGGTGCTGCTGGTGGGCTCAGCCATTTCTTCTCGTCTGTGTGGATTCCACACCTGTGTCCACTTAGACTCAGTGGAAACTGCTAAAGGCTGAATGCATGATGTGCATATGGGGCGTGGCTTGTACAAAAAGGGTGTTACCGTTGTCAGCATTAAAAGGAAACAGCTTAGTTTTGAAGGCATTTCATTTGCCAAATTAGAAATTCAAACTCTTAGTGTAGCATCTCAAATAATGTTAGATTCATCGGCAGGTGAAAAATTAATATTGTTCATCAAAACGGTTTATTCTGAAGCAGCTGGTACTGATTCAGACCAGAACTAACGTCACCTGACTCTGGTCCTGGTCCTGGTGGCAGCCACATGTGGAACCTCACTGATAGCATAAAAGCTGTAACCGGGTCATGAGTCTGAATTTCAGGTAGAAAGATAAAAGACCCAGATACACAGCTATCTTCCTTCTATGTGTACCTCAGACACTGACCAAGGTCAAAATAACACTGTTGTCCAACTGGACTAAGACAAAAAGAAGGTAAAACTAAATATAATTATGCAAGTACAACATCGCATGACTGCAGCAGAGAATATACGACCGTACATGTATTCAAAGTTAGAAGTCTGCGTGCTGCTGGACCTGTTGAGGTTTCCTCATGGGACCGGTGTCTCCTCTGCATTGGACTGGATCGATACACAGCGACATCAGCTGGTTCTTCAACGTGACCTAATTTTGTCTGACAAAAAAAATCACAATGGCAAAACTGTCGTTCTCTTGTCACAAAATTCCAACAATACTTGATAATATATGCGCTTACGTTCAGTCACCTAAAATAAAAATGAGAGTGCAAAAGAAAAAAGCCCGCTTACCTCTGACAATGGATGAATTAAAGAAGCGTTTGGGCATTTTTTCATATTCAGGTACATTTTTCTAGGGTTCCCCCAAAAGATGAAGATGGGGGTACATAGGAAAGAAACGTTCGTTTCGGCTGAAGTTACAGGTGCCAAACCGTCGGGCCAGGTAATAAACGGGATAGTAGGTTCTGTATAGTGTTATAATGGTCTTGATGACCCCTGAGACACTTAGAGACGCTTGGGCTCATCTCCAGAAGTCTTCTTTAGGTCTGAGATGGCTGAGGACAGAGCTTGTCAATAAAGCCCTGACGCTAATGGACCACAAGGGCTACATTTTCAAGCTCTGTCCTCAGCAATTTCAGACCTGAAGAAGACTTCTGGAGATGAGGCCAAACATCTTGGAGGAAACGTAAACAAGTCTAGTTGCACACAGAAATCTGACTTTTGAAAACTATGACCTGGATAAATGAAAATTTACACAGACATTACAACACATGCACAAATGCAGCAGTTATATGTGTGACTACTGATTTGGTGAGTGGCTGTGTATTAATTTTCAAATTAAAATAAAAGGTGACAAATCTTCCGAAAATTTACAAAATTAAACACCAGATATACTGCATATACGTCTGTATTTACAGTATTATTTTCCCTCGAAATTAAATGTAAAGAAAAAAAATTAACCAGTTTGTTTTGATTTTTAGACCTACTGTCTACCAGCAGGGGTCACTAGTGAGCTACAACTGCCTGAGCAAAGCGGAACTATCGTCATGTATTTGTTTCCTACGGAGATATTTAAAAGCCGGTAAAAGCGGAAGCTCGAATATATCATTTAATCTGGACATAGACCATGATGCAGTGCGATTGGCCTCTCCTAGGTCCGCTGGTATGGAGTCGTTATGTTACTAAACAGGTGATGGTGACGGTGGGAAACCAGGAAGAGCTCCGCGGGTGGCTGCAAACCGTGGACCCGGTTTCCGCGAGGTGACGCTGTTTTTAAGCTACATCACAGTTTTCAGGCCGCCACGTGGGACGTTTAAATCGCCTGACTCGCACGCGCATTGGCAGCTTCGGGAAGGGATCTGTTGTACCATCTCTACCTAGCATGAGCGGCCTCACTAGCAGTGACCACAACGTGACAATGGTCATTTGTGAACCTGTTTCTGTGCTGCCTTCTTCACAGCTTGGTCTTGGTGAACTTCAGGGAGGAAGGTGGTGCAACGGTGCAAGTAGTGATGGGTCACGCCGTGGAACAGGTCCAGATCCTGCAGGCGGCTGACCAGGAGACCGCTGAACGTCTACAGGCCTGCTTCCTTCCCCCAAACATCCGACGCTTGAGCCCAGAAAAGCTGAAGAGGAGGAGGAGCCAAGTTGGACTTTGGCTGCGAAAGAACCAGGTTCCTGTGGAGGAGGAGGGAGATCACCTGAGGGTGGCCGGGGTCCTGACCATTGCAGCCCCTTACAGACCTGAAGACTGCTGCAGTTCGAACCAGATAATCCTGGACCGCATCCAGAGACTGATCCGGAATCTAGTTCTGGAAGACACTGAGCTGGAGTCTGAGCTAGAATCCAGCTCATGAGCGGACCACCAAAGCTTCAGGGAGAATTCAGGACGGCGCGTCCAGTTGTGGGTGGAGTCAACCCCACCAACCCTGTCTGACCTTCTGTTTACAATGTAAAACAACCACTTCAGCCCTCTCCAGGCTCCGCCCACCAGTGTCCCAAAGCCAATGAAATAAAATCCACAATAATCAGTGAGTCTGGATTCATAAGTGTAAGGTTTTGACAGTTTCTATGGCAACGACCTCCGAGCTGCTAGCAGACTAGGTGTTTGGGATTGCGAGCTGTGATTGGTACCAGGCTTGACCATGTCACTCCCCTGAGCACTTAACTACACTCGCGCACACGTACGCGCACACACGCACCCCTGCAGTCAAGCGTCGCGCCCTCGTCAGCTCATGGAGACACGGCAGCAGCGTCAGCAGGCTCACTGGTACAAACTTGTTTATTCCCTTGTTTACAATCAGGTGGTTTACATCGCTGGGCAGACTGGAACCAGAACTGTACCTCTTCGGTTCTAAAGCAGAACCAGGGCCTAGAACCCCGCCACCTCTGACCCAGTTTGGTTTGAGGCACTGCAACATTGACAACGCTGAGCCCACCAAGGCTGTCCAAAGTCCTACCAGCTCCACAGACTCACTCCGATCATCTCCATTGATCCGTTTGTTTTCTGATCAGCTGTAACCATCGCTCAGATAGCGCCGCCGCTCACTCACAATGCAGGGGGTGTGTCCAACAGAGGGGCGTGGTTTAGTGACTCCCTCTTGTAGGTCTTGGGGGGCAGTTTGGGGACACTGTGCCGAGGGGGAACCGGGGGACCGTCCAACGAGAGGAGGGGCAAGGGTGGGGAGGGGAGGGGGGTTTTCTTCAACGCACAAGAAGGGCCCGGGGTGACAGGAGGGGAGGAGGACGCCGTGGAGGAGATGGCAGGAGAGGAGGTGCTGGAGGGGAAAAAGGCTTGAGGGAACAGATCACAGGTGGAGCGGCCCTGCGGAGGGGGCAGGAGGACTGGAGAGGGAAGAGGCTCCCGAGGAGGTAAGGAAGGGGGGCTCTCGGGTGGAGACGATGAATAACGTGGCAGAAAGAGCTTACAGGTGGGCTGGCGAGGAGGGACAGCAGGTGGGCTGTCCGGGTTTGACATCATCTGAGGGACAGAAACAAGTTACTCATGCTTGAAATGATGAATCACTGAACGCACAACCACCACGTGTGTGTGTTACCTTGGAAGGAGACGATTCTGATGGAGCAGACTCTGGACGTCTGCGAGGAGGAACAGGAGGAGGAACCGAAGTCTCATCACAGCCACGGCTGAAAGTCACCATGGAGGAGACGGAGGACGACCCTGTAGGACCCAGAGGCAGGCAGACAGGTTACCCATGGGCAGGCGGGCGGGGGACGGACGGATGGACGGACAGACAGATCTAACCCTAACCCTTTTCCAGGGTGGAACAATTTGAAGGCCATCCCACTCTTCTGGTCTGTGGTCATGAACGAGTGGGAACCACCAGAACCACAAAAAAATAACGCCTGGCTAATCTGGATCGCTTTTATTTTCTGCCTTTACAGTTACAATGTGCTTTTTTTTGAAGATGATTAACTCGTTCTGGTTTTTGTATGGTCCCTTCAGCTTTCATTTATCCTCTATTCTTTAGCATCAGACAGACTTCCCACAATCCCCCGCTTCACCTTTATAATTTTTGAGGTGAAATGTTTATTTCAGTGTTTGTGAAACGGAGTATTCACCCCCTGGTGGGCTGCCGGGGGGATTATTGTGAGGAGCCGCTCTTTTAGAGCATGCAAATCTTCTGCCCAACCAGCAGGGGGCGATATTGTCGCGTCATTTTAGCAGGTGGAGTCCACACAGGCCATGTAAATGAGCACAGGGGCAAACAGTTCTGGTCTTTGTGTGTTCTTGTGTCCTTGAATGAAAAGTATAAGAAAACTGGAAAATGAATAAATGGTGAAAATCACTGCCAGGCGCATGGAGGAGCACCCGAGTGCACGTCTCAGGCAAGTCCAACCTGACTCAACAATTAGCAGAAAAGAGCCGCTACAAGAGGTTAGGGTTAACCTAACCCCGACTCACTGTCAGGTTCCGCCCAGCAGATGAGCTTCTTTTAGCACCATCAAAAGCGTAAACAACACAAACAGGTTTCCACTGCCGGCAGGGACCACCTGGGACAGGACGGCCTGCTTCCGCACAGCCAGGACTTCTCATCTCCTAGTGGACATGTGGCTCTTGTGCTGCAGAGATTTTCTCTGCTCAACTGCAGCACCTTTGCAGGTCTGCAAGCTCCTCCTGACTGAGGGATGTTCCTCTGGTTGCCACTCCTCTCAGATCCATTAAATACTGGAGAATTCCTGCTCGTATAGTACACACCTGTAGTGCAGCAGGTATGACGCTGTAGCTCACTTTAGGAGGTGGCTGCTGTGTTAACCCCGCGACCACCCTGTGTCTGTGCAGAGAGCGGCAATCATAGGCGAGTCACTGAGGCTGCTGTCCCTCCGAGAATAAAACGGTTGGATCACGGGAGGTCTGCTCCTTGGTATAATTCACAGATTGGGAACTCCTGAAACTTCCCAGAAAACCTGATTCTAATGTGGACGGAGCAAAGAGCAGATTCAGTCTGGACGGGGCCAAAGGGCAGCCGCTGGAGCCACCCAGCTCACCTGGCCGAGGCAGCCACGTTCAGAATGAGTCCACGCAAGTCAGAGCGAGCAAACAGGTGAGTGACATCAGCCGTCAAAGTGACACAGGCGATGGAGATGAAGAGAGTTAGGAGAGACAATACTAACGTGGACCACGAGGCAACGAGCAGATACTGGCGCTGGCTGCAGAGTAAAGAGGAGAAGACAGGGTGAGGAGCGGGAGGACGACTGACTGCAGTCACCTTGGCGATAGAAGTCATGTGACCTGTTTTTAGTAAACAGGAAATGCTAAGCTAACATACATGAGGCATTGGGTGTGCTGCTGATGCACTTGAGGACGACTGTAAAGTCCCTGACAGGAGGCGGCGCGGTCATCTCGCCCTCAGGTCAGAGCGAAGGCGGGAGACACTTACTGGAGTGGAAGGGGCTGCTGGGGCCTTGCGGAGAGTCAAACACGCTGCCCATGTCTGTGGAGCTGGAGGTGGCTGAGGCAGGGGGCGGAGTCAAAGGGGTGCGGGGGGAGTTGGGTGCCGAGACTGTGGCGCCCTCCACCTCACTGTCAGGGACGCGGCTGTAGCTGATCTTTCTCGGCTCGCTTTGCAGTGGCGTAGGATGACGCATTGTGCCGGAGCGCACAGAGGTTGGCCGGATGCCTGGGGACTTCAGCGGGCAGGAGTATTTCTTTCCCTAGAAACATGTGCAGGGATAGGGTTAGCGGTCACGGACATCACCTCAGAACCCGGGGTTTTTGTTATTCTGGTAACACTTACGAATCGTGGCAGCGTGCGTGCATTCCGAGGCTCAATCTCCAGAGATTTGTTGAACAGATGGTCACTGAAATCCTTCTCGCTCACGTCCTCCATGGGATTCAGGTTCTCGAAGAACTTCTGCTCGCACAGACGAAACAAGGTGTCACAGCAGCAGCCGGACTCCTAATAAACACGGGTGGGGGCGTCCCGACCACGCAGCCGATTAGATTCCATTCAGCTCAACGTCAACGCCATTTTTTAGGTCGGATAACGGAGCACGCTGCAACATGCTGGCACAACGCATCGCATGCAGGACAGGCAGACGGATACAAAGAAAAAAATAAAACGTCTGGGAAATGGTCAAAATAAACGGTCCCATATTTATTAAAAGTGATCATTTACAACAGGCTCCAAGTCCTGTGAGGGTCATCTCACAACCGTTTCATACACGAGCGAAGACTTTCCATCGATGCACAAAGCTGGACCATTGTTTACCACGTGTCACGCCCTCGTGATAAGGAGAATTTTATAAAAGACACAAAAATTCCTCCAATTAATGCCACCGTGCTGCATCGCTACAAAGTGGTGGTTTTGGGCGGCCCTACGTCATTTCGTTCTCAGCGTGCGGTCGGAGCCACACGGCGCCGACGCAGCCCTGTGTTTCGCTGGCGGTGTACTTCCGAGGTGAGGCAGACAGTGTAAAGGGGGGGACATTGTGACTGACCCTGATGTCGCTGTCCACTCTCAGGCAGTAGGGCTGGTTCTGGTACTGCTGGATTTCACCCGTGATCTCAGCCACCTTCCTCCTCTTGCTGAAGTTGATGAGGTGTTTGCCGTGGCGCAGCAAGAAGTCAGGATTGCCTTCTTCTGTCTTCAGGATGTTGGTGAGGTATATTCCTGATGAGACACAAAGATGACGTGAGCTCTGAGGGAAGCGATTACCCGTCCGCAGACGCAAAGAGCCGAGCAGCGCACCGAAAAAGGGGACGCAGGGGGGGTTGATGGAGCGCAGTTTCGCAAGGTACTTCTTGTAATGGTCTTCACTCAGCTCGTGAGCTTCCTCGAGGATCTTCCTCTGACGACTTGTGAGTTGCTGCCGAAAAAAAAAAGCAACGTAAAAAACGGATCATTTCTGCTTATTTTCATTTCAACAAATGGAATCAATTTCTCACCAACCAATTGATTAGGGTAGCGATGAATGAGTGAAGGGTTAGGGTAGCGATGAATGAGTGAAGGGTTAGGGTAGCGATGAATGAGTGAAGGGTTAGGGTAGCGATGAATGAGTGGAGGGTTAGGGTAGCGATGAATGAGTGGAGGGTTAGGGTACTGATGAATGAGTGAAGGGTTAGGGTACTGATGAATGAGTGGAGGGTTAGGGTAGCGATGAATGAGTGAAGGGTTAGGGTACTGATGAATGAGTGGAGGGTTAGGGTACTGATGAATGAGTGGAGGGTTAGGGAATGTTAGGGTACTGATGAATGAGTGGAGGGTTAGGGTACTGATGAATGAGTGGAGGGTTAGGGTACTGATGAATGAGTGGAGGGTTAGGGTAGCGATGAATGAGTGAAGGGTTAGGGTACTGATGAATGAGTGAAGGGTTAGGGTACTGATGAATGAGTGGAGGGTTAGGGTACTGATGAATGAGTGGAGGGTTAGGGTACTGATGAATGAGTGGAGGGTTAGGGTAGCGATGAATGAGTGAAGGGTTAGGGTAGCGATGAATGAGTGAAGGGTTAGGGTAGCGATGAATGAGTGAAGGGTTAGGGTACTGATGAATGAGTGAAGGGTTAGGGTACTGATGAATGAGTGGAGGGTTAGGGTGAATGAGTGGAAACACTGGAAACATTCTCTCTTTTGCTAAAATTAGGATTTGGTTTTTGGACTGACAGTACCTCGAAGGTATGGTCCAGTCTGTACACGGGAGATGAATTCATGGCACTGACCACCTCCAGAAGGCCATTGAAGTTGTTAAGTTCCTGAAAAACTTGCAAGATCTCGATGATCCGCGAAACAACAGCTACTCTTTCCTCCAGATTCTCCGTTTCTACTATACACCTGAGGAGAACACACAGAGCTCAGCTCAGAAGGGCTGGCCCTCCCACTGCTCCCTCGCTGACTCGGGTTAGGCTCTCTTACTTTTCAAACCACAGTGTGAGGTTGGTGGTGTGACGAATCATTCTCAGGAGGTTGGGCGAGTGGAGCTCTTTGTCCTCTTTGGTCCAGACACTGCCAACCAACTCAGAGGGCTGCACCGCCCTGCACACAGGTGAGACAGGTAAGACAAAGCTGAGTCATGTCAGAGTTTATTCCTTGTTTCATAAAAAATAAAAAGAGAGAAAAAGAAAAAAAAACTGTTTTGCTGATCAGACTGTAGGTTATACTTTCTTAAGTGCCAGAGCAACGCTAACTCCTCAAACAAGGAACAAAACAAGAACACGTGCTTTCTACCGTCAACATCTGAACCCTGACAGGTGGTGGTCAAAGGTTTCACCCCTGCTTTTAAGTGGTAGATTGTTTATGTTTGCTCCTTTGTCACGCCAGCAGAACGGTGTTGAGATATCTATCCATCTATATCTATATCTATATCTATATCTATATCCATATCTATATATAGAGTTGATATTTAGTTTAGATGTGTCCAACCACTGGATCCAAGTGTGTCTGAGGGTTAGGGTTAGGGTTTGGGGTTAGGTTAGCATTAGGGTTAGCGTTAGGCAGGTACAGCTTACCGAAAGAAATCCGACTCCAACAGTGTGAGCTGCCGCGCAATCTCAATAGGGTGAAGCGTCATCAGGTCAAACTGCTCAACGTTTCCTGGTTTGCAGATGTGCCACTCAATTGGAGGAGGAGAGTTCTGGAAGGTGATGCTGTGACTGGGCACGTTCACCTGAACCTGCTTCTTCCTCTGTATAATCTTTGTGATGGACTCCACCCACTTCCTCATGGTCTTTCCTGTAACATCAACACATAATGTGTGTGTGCACGTGTGCGTGCGTTGCACTCCACATGCGTGTGGGTGTCTGACAGTGTTTGTTACCTCTGATTGATGCAATGAACTCCTCCAGCGTCCTCAGCAGGTTGGGATCTCTCTCAAAGTCGTAGAAATGATGCTCCACCCAGTGTCGGCACACGTTTAGCACTCTGTCAACGTAGCATCAGACAGTCAGCTGAGTGGGCTGATGGCCGACATCCCCGTGCACATGGATCCAGGTGGGGAAGTCTGTACCTCAGCTGGACAGGCTGAACAAACTCTTTACGGAAGCGCTTGACTTCAGGACTGAGAGGCTGTTCTCCACCCTCCATCTGGTCCAGCTCGCTGGGTTTTGGTTCTGGGATTTCAAACCTTGACAAGACAACAAATGTTAAGTAGAATGGCGGCCTGGCCTTTTTTACAGAGCTACGATAGATGGGCTGCTTCAACTGCTGTCTGCTCAAAACCGGCTGTGGCTGCGAGGCCACAGAACACTCACCTCTCCATCAGCAGCTCCAGCAGTTCCTGAGGCTTACAGAAAGATCTGTAGGTGGTCAGAAATGTTCGGACAAAGTTTGGGTCTGATGGTGGAAACACAGTAGATTAATGAGGAGGCAGACTGGGAGGCTCAGCCAGGGTCACAGCAGCGTGGTCCTTTGGGTGAATCATTACTGAGGACCCTCACTGTCAGCAACACTTCACACTAAAGCAAACTTTGCCATCTTCTTCCATGTTTAGGGTCAAAACACAAGCTCTGCTCCAAATCAGAGACTCAGATCAGAATAAATGCTGACAGGAAGAAGCCAAGGCAGCCAACAGCAGCATGAGCAGAGAGGAGAAGGGTGAGGTCAAAAGGTCAGTGCATTCAAAGCCTGAAGGCACACAGGAGGCACGAGCAGCCGACACCTTTTCTCTTCCCGGTTAGCCTCAGGAACGATCAGCTGAAATGAAATCATTGCTTTCCGTTTGCAGATAGTTCAGGTAATGGTTCAGATTTTAGGATTTTCAGCCGCTCTGGAGCCTGTGTGAAGCTGCGTCTGATTCCCTTTCTGAACATTAGATACTCTTCCTAGCTGATCCAGACGGAGGGGAGGAGCTGCGTGACAGCTTACCTGCGTACATGTGGAAGGTGAGCCTCTCGATCAGCTTCAGGACCGTCCCTGCTTTGATGATGGGGATTCCCGACTTTGACTGGACGTTCTCTTCAAACACCACGTTCTCCTCAGAATCCGCTTCGGCAAATCGGTACACCTCGGCCACTGGGAGCTTCATTTGCTCCTCCTTCTCCTCCCTCAGCATGGCTGAGTCCAGCATACGTTCCAGCGTGCTGTGGTACTGCAGCGATATAAGCGCCGCCATCCAGCTGTTCTTCTCCTCGGCAGATTTGGCAGCAAACACCACACTGTTGCCATCCTTCAAGATGATCTCGAAGGCATGTCGGTATTCCCCCTCCTTGTCGTCTTTGTCGTTGATCTGAACTTTGCGCATGAAAAACTTCTCTTTCAGGCGGTACTCCGCGGTGGAGCTGGCCCCTGGAAGCCTGGGAGGGCCATGGTTCAACTTGCAACAGATCATCAGTCCATCGAACAGGAAGATGTGGCGCTCATGTTTGGCACCAACGCGAGTCAGAGTTCCCTCCATGATGAACTCGTTGCAGCACTGGCCGATGTCCTTTCCCTCCCAGCCATCAATGTTCTTCTGGATCTCATTCATCTTCTTTATGGCGAGGTGCTTCCCCTTCATCTGATGGCTGTAGAAACGACACGCTGATTCACTGAACACCACAGAGGAAGAGAGAGGCACAGGCGTTAGTGGTGGACATCTGAGCCCGCGCCAAGGCGGCTCCTTTGTAGTTATCAAGCGTTCCAGGCAGCCCTGTGTACAATAACAGGACAAAATGGCCAGAGAACCGCCACGAATGATGGCAATGAAAACAGGCAGCAGAAAGAGCTCCGAGCTGATCTTCTGATTATTCACCAGCCAACAGATTCCAACAGCATGAATTTGTTTCAGTAAAACAGCTGGTTTTAAAATATATTAGTTCCACCTCAAAAACAAGATTGTCAAGGTGATAAAATGAGCCAGAATGATGATCAGCTCAGGTGTGGTGGCAGGAGGAAGCTGCTCCATGGCTGCCAGAGCTGGAGGCAGGCACAGGTCACCTTAAAAACACACCTGTAGGAGCAGGTGAGAGCTCCATCCCACCACCAAGGCAGGGCTCCAGGTTGATCAGTTCCCCAGCGGTCCCCACAGCAGCAGCTAATCAGTTTACAGCCTAAACCCCTGAAGTATGCTAACCCGCTCTTTCACAACAGATTTCACCAGATGAGCTACAAACGCTTCAGCATCCATTCGCTAACGACTGCCTTCTTCTTTACAACAGCTTCACCCTTCAACAGCCCTGATGATGCAGTTACACCTGCTTCCCCCTTTAGCCCCGACCCCAGTGACCCCCAGCAGCTTTCTATCCACCCGTTAGCCGTTTCCACCCGTCAGGAAAACCACTAACATCTACCTTCCAGTTCAAACACCACCCTGCAGACAGGACTCAAAGGGAGTGGGTAAAATCACCTCCGTCTTCATCACCCACCAGCCAGCCTGCCCCGTCTCTTCTTCTTCAGATGATCACACCCGACGTGAAACAGCCTCCAACTTTTCTACTTACTGTTCTTTCTTTTCCAACTGAGAACAATAAGCAACAGTAGAGCCCCGCCCACAGTCTGACATCACTTCCAGTCTGAGCTGTTTTACACACACACACACACACACACACACACACACACGCCCAGCGGTCCCACCTCCTGATCTATTTCTGTCCAGAGAGGGAAACAATGAGGATGGGAGGGGCTTAACAAGTGGGACCGAGTGTTAGCCATAGGAAGCAGACATCATTGTCACATGGCACTCTCCTCATCTGAGGATGGGCGGAGCTCAGCCCTCGACCGTGACTGTGTGCAGGTGACGTACCTGAGCCTCCTCTTGGCCAGGCTCCGTGAGCAGGTTCGCTCCATGCTGCTCTGCAGGTTGAGGAGGGCTGTGATTGCCTGTTTCATACATTCTTTGTCTTCCTCATCCTGACTCTTCTCCTCCAGTTGCTATGGAGACAATTGAGGCTGATTACTTCTGATGATCGGTGATCACACACCAGCTGGCCTATATGACTTGTTGACCTTTAGAGACACAGACATCTGTTACATATAGAGAAAACCTCAAGACCCGCAGGACAGTTTCAATGATCAGTACAAGTTCATTCCAGAATAAACCGAGAGAAGACATTAGAAAAGGGTTCTGTTAGTGCTGTTGGTGCTGTTGCCTCACAGCAAGAAGGTCGTGGGTTCGCTTCCAGCTGCTGCCCGCCTTTCTGTGCGGAGTTTGCATGTTCTCCCTGTGTGTGCGTGGGTTCCCACCGGGTACTCCGGCTTCCTCCCACAGTCCGAAAACATGCCAGGTTGATTGGAGACTCTAAATGGTCCTTAGTGTGTGAATGTGAGAGTGAAGGGTGTGTGTGCCCTGCCACAGACTGGCCACCTGTCCAGGGTGGATCCCTGCCTTCCGCCCTCAGGTAGCTGGAGATAGGCACCAGCAGACCCCGCGACACCACTGGGTATGAAGCGGGTAGGACGATGAATGACTGAAGACGTTAGAAAAGGCAAAGATGGACACACCATTAAATATGGATGGACCGTAGGCTGGAGCTGGCAGACTGGTCCGTCTCAGGGAGCCAGAAGAGCCAGAAGAGCCAGTCAGATCATGTATTTCTCCTCACTCCTAATCCCCCTCCATCCATCTCCTTTCATTTCTCTCTTTTACCTCTCCTCCCATCTATTTGTCTTCCCTCCCGGTACTTCCTCTCCTCGGGTCTGCTCAAGGATTCTTCCTGTTCTTTGCCAGGGCTGCCTTAGTTCTGCAAAGCCTGGTGAGAAAATCCACTCTTCGAGGTGCTGTAGGTGGAGCGGACTCAGAGACGAGCTGTAGCTTTTTGGGAACTAGCAGCGCTAGCAGCAGCGCAGCGATACTTGAAGGCATCCGAAGACAGCAGGAACAGACATGCAGAGCAGCAGACGGGCAGGAAGGACAGACCTTCGCCAGAAGCGAGCTTGGACAACTTGTCCTGACCCTCAGCCCAGTTATTTTTCTGAAGCCCACAGATGCTGGTGATGCAGGTGTTGTGCTGCACTGGTGTGGGGTGGAGTCTCACCTTGAGCGTCTCAAACATGTGCAGACAGTGGTAAACCGGTGTGAGCAGCAGCCTGGGCAGCACGTACTGGACAGCTTCCTTAAAGCCTTCGCAGATGGACTGCAGACACAGAGACACAGACGTGATGCTGCACGCCGCCCTCATCATCCTCATCCAAACTGACGTGGAGATTGGGGTCGACTAGGAGCCACATTAGGAATTACTACCTACTAAATCTGTGGTGCTAAAAGTTTGGGTTCCCTCCAACCACAGGTGGAACCTCTGTCTAGAGCAGGGGTCGCCAACCTTTTTGAAACTGAGAGCTACTTCAAGGGCACTGAGTAATGCAAAGGGCTACCACTTTGATAACACACTTCTGAAAGAAGAAAGTTGCACAGTTCACCTTTAATTTTATATTAATGACATTCTACGTGAAGACACTGATTGTTAATGATTAATAATTCATCAATAATTATTCAGAATGATTCAACAAGGTAGGAAACAGATAAACTTCAACATGCAGCAGCCTTGTAAAAAAAGACTGCCGTTTGCCCGAAGCTGCCTTTAACTCGCGGGCCTTTCCTGTCCGTAGTGCGCTGCCGGGTGGGTAGTTAGCGTGCTAGCTTTTGTGACAAGTACTGAAGTGTCTCTCCACGTTGTGCCGCTTTGCCGTCGCCACAGTCGCACCGCAAATGAGACACACACAGTTTTCTTTCACATTAGTAAAAAAGAATTCTTCCTCCCATTCACTGTGAAAATAATACGTTTTCTTCCTTTTTTCCACCATGTTTATGTGGGTAGAAACCGCTTTCGTCTCCTCGTCTTCGCAACGCTCCAGACCAAGGCTGAGTTTGTCATGCGCACTAGACTGACCTCTGCCCCACACTACGTCAGAGTTCTCATATTAGCCAACTCTGCTACTTTTTAGGTTTTTATATATTTTTTTATACTTTTTGTTTTTAATTTACATCACTGTAAATGCAATTCAAAAAGAATGGCAACACAATTTAATCAAATTTTAGACAGTGATAGTTCGTGATTAAGTCTATTTTTAGAACTGGCCTGCGGGCGACTGATATGGTCACTGCGGGCGACGCGGTGCCCGCGGGCACCGGGGTTGGCGACTCCTGGTCTAAGAGGTTTCACCTGAACACATGAGCCGTCCGTCCATCACAGCTGAAACCTTCCATCATTGAGCAACCCCGGGGAATTGACTCCTAAATCCTAACAGAGAGTTCTGACCCGTCCGACTTCCAGCTTCCGAGTGCATCGTTATCACGAGTGTCACTCTTACTGTTCACTGAGGTTTTATTTACACTGCACCTTTTTACAATAAAACTGTCTCTACATGCTTTATAGAGGCAGAAACCCAGAGCCGGAACCCCCAGGTAAGCACAGTGGCAGGAAAAACTCCCTTTTAACAGGAAGAAACCTGGAGCAGGTCCCGGCTTACTAGGAGGAACCAGTTTGCTGAAAGCTGGCTGGATAAAGGAGAAGATTCTAATTACAGCTATCATCACCATGCCTGCTATAATGGCTAATGTATATTCATAATCTAGATCTAATCTCGTGATTGCGGGATCCATTGGGTGCAAGTGTATTTTTGTTGATTAGTGAAGCTTCACAGCACTCATTAGCCATTTAGCAGTGACTCGTTCAGGATGATTTTTGTGCTCAATCTGTAAGACTTTTGCCTTTAAAGCGTTAGTTCATCAGTAGCTAAAGGCTTATAAATGAGTTGTAAATGAACAACAAAAGAAAAAGAAACTAATAGTGAGCCACCTGTGATTTGGCTTTTTTTTCTTTAGAATCAGTCAGCAAAATAATGAAATTGGGATCAACCCTAATCAAGAAGAGGAATATTCATTGTTTATGACAAAAAAGAAGAAGAACCTTCACAAATAGCTAGAGCGCTCAACTCTATAGAGCAGCACCAAGTTTTTAATAACATGATCAATCGATGGCAGACTTTCAACTTCAGTCCAGTAACTTTTACAAAAAAAGGTTTTCTCCCATTGGACATTAAGGGTAAAAGCAAGCGACTACCATTACAGGCTGATGGCAAGAGCTGGGGGTGGGGCTTACCTGGAGGTGGAAGGCAGCACCTGGTTTAGACACCTGACTCAGGAAGTGTTCGTGGAAGCCAGAACGCAGGATGTCCTGTGTATACGTCTCATAGGGGTCAAAGGCCAGCTCCTGTCAGATTAGACAAGGGCTAAAAGTGGGTCTGATCAAACACACAAACACACACACACACTCTCACACACCTCAGCCAGATCCTCAAAGCAGCTTCCAACCAGAGGATGAGGACTGTCTTCATCCGTCATCTCCACAGAGTCCTCGATCAGACCCAGCAGCTTCACCGTCACCTCGTGTATGTCAACGATCCGGCTGAAGATACTGTCCACGTCCTGATGCAAACATCAGCGTGTGATCACCAAGCTGCTCACACAGCTGAAGAACCGCAGCGATGGGGAAGTGCAGGTACATACATGGTGGGAAAAGAGCATTGGACTGGAGGCAAACGGTTCTCTGAACACCAGAATGAGAAGGTTGAGCTGCCTCAAGTAGAGTCGTCCGTCCGACATGAAGCTCCTCACTAGCTCATAGTAACTCTGCTCCTCGTTGGCCAAAGGCTCCTCGTCCATCAGAGGAAAACCACTAATGACATCTTCATCTTGGTGGAACATGTCCATCAGCACCTAACGAGGCGGCAAAGACAAGTGAGGAGGAGGTCGGTTCAACAGGCTGTTTGCGCTTCAGCAAGCCTAAAAGAGGAAAAAGGCAGCAAGAGTGACAGATGACGGCTCCTCTAACCGTTCTTGCTACACTCAGCTCATGTCACTATCTGGGACGTGTCAGGAAGAGAAATTCCTTCAAAACATTGACGGGTTTGCCAAAGGTTGGGTGAAGGAGGGAGGCATCTGCGTGTACCTTGTCAGCACACATGGCCACAGTGATGTCTTGCTGGGAAATCTCACAGTGTCTGATGTTCTTCACGTAGTTTCCTGCCAGCTTCAAGATGTCTGCTGAGATGTACTCCAGGACAGCGACCATGTAGAGCGACACCTGATGGTCGATCTTATAGCCCAGAACCTCCTGGCAGTGACAAGCATCGCTGGAGTAGGTGGCATAGATGGGTGTGTGAGGACCATAATGAAGAAGAGTGCATACCTTCAGCAGTGGGTGGATCTTCTCCACAGGAAGAGCCAGTGGATTTCTCCTCTTCCTCTTCTCGATGGCAGCCTGAGCGTCAGCGATGGCCCACTTGTCTATCGGGTGAGGAAAACTCTTCTGCACCCGGTCCTGATAGGGACAAGCAGAATCAGCCACAGCAGGTCTGAGGCACGCTATAACACGCCTGCGCGATGGCATGACATGTCTGTCATGTGACCCTCATCCTGGCTTCTGACTGGACAAAGGCCAGAGCCAGGTCTGTTTCTACCAAAGCAGCATGCTCACACCCACTCACAACAACCCACAACCTGTTTCCGTGTGTGCATCTGCACATGCTACACAAAGGGTTGGTCCTTAACGGCCATGGTTGGTCGTCAGGGTTGGGAGCTGGGGGATGGTTTTGTCAATAAAAGTCCTAACAAAGTTCAAAGTTCAAACGTGTATGGACCTTACCTCCACGTCTTGTACGGAGCGAGGTTGAGCCTGACATAACATGCTGAGCAACAGCAGGATTAGCTCCTCAATGTACTGCAGCGCCTCCTGCTGGGACACCAGTTTAGGATGCACCTGGTTCAGAACCTGCAACACACACACACACACACACACACACACACAAGCTCATTTTACCCACATGTGTATGAGGCAACTGAGATGGGTTTTTTAACTAGTTTGATTCAAAGTTGGAGAATTTCATTTTTAATGAATTTAACCCTAACCCTAACCCTAGCCCTCCCAATAAATATTTTGGACTTTGATCAGCACCGATCTTCTGAAAGGAACCCTCTGTGTTACCACAAACATATCAGGAGGCAAGGGAGCCGGTGTGTGAGAGAGAACCAGTGGATGATGTACTGTATACTGGGCAGACAGTTTCGCATGGCTCATTACGCTGCTGTGCAGCCTATCGGCAAGCTAAACGTGCTTCCAGTGCAGATGGACTTCGTCATTCACGCGTTTAGTGGACTGAGGTCCGGTTCGCTACGCAACTCACCGAATCCAGCTCCGAATGAGCAAAGGGAGGCTACATCCATCACTGGTATTCACAGCCAGTTATTGAGGCTGTCGTTGGGAAGTGTGAGCAAACAGCACACACAACACACCGTTTATGGGAAAACAACGGTAAGTACAACAAAAGATTTTCCATTTGTAGCCCAAATGGGTCCGTATGACCTGTACGACCAGCTTTACTGTTGCTTTCACTTGATAGTGAATACATTTTGTTCACTGGGGCCAAAATGATGTTAGTAGTCAAGCTGAAAACAACCGGAACTCACGTAGCTTGTCGAACCAATCTCAACCCCTCTGCTCTGCTCTGCACAGGGACCGTGCTCCCGGTCTACGTAGTTACAGTTTTGGCAGGTGTTTCTCTGAGATGGTTGCAGAGGGCCCACCGATGATGCAATCCATCCACCCATATGTGTACGTGTACATTATATATATATATATATATATATATATATATATATATAGTGAGTTCTAAATACACCTAGTGATGCTGTTCTTGGACACATCGTCAGTGATAGTACATATATCTATATATGTATATGTATATATATATATATATATATATATACATACACACATGCCACTCTGAGAGCCAGGTATCATTGGTGTCAGGCCAATTTTAGCCCGCGGGCTGCCAGTTGCCGCTACTGACGGGCACGTCCTAAAAACATTGGGTATATATGTATAATCTAAAGAAATAAGTGTACATAGTGTTGTTTATAAGTCGCTGTATATATTGTGTGTTACATATACATCTACCGTTGTGTTGTATTTAACCCAGTGTACATGGTGTGATGTATATAATGTGGTGTATGTAGTGTGTGTGTGTGTGTGTGTGTGTGTGTGTGTGTGTGTGTGTGTGTGTGTGTGTGTGTGTGTGTGTGTGCACGCTGTATATACTGCAGCGCATCTATCGAGGGTCCGGCGTGTCCGTGGGGACAGCGTGCGTGTACCTTCTCCAGGGATGGAACCAGCAGGCCTCTCCACTTCGGCGCGTTCTCCTCGCTGAAGAAGTCGTACTGCAGCGGAGCCGCCTGCATGGCTGCTGCTGTCCGCTCCGACAGGCTCGGCGGCCGGCTCACATAAACACGGAGAGCCCCGGCCCTGCTCTGTTGGCGGCTTGCTCCCGGACGGCTGCTCTCAGGCCGAGCATCCTCGGCTGCTCCGGCACCGTGTGCGGGAGGGACGCTTCGCTCCGCTCCGACAGTTAGCTCTGCGGCTAGCTCCTGTTGCGATCCCGGCGGTGACGACACACCGACCGGTAACGGTCCATATTTCGGTACCCGAACACCTTACCGGTCGTAGCCTGCGGACGAGCAGCCCCGGAGGTCCGAGAGGTTTTGTGTAGATCTGACCGGTGGATCGACCGCAAGCTGCTGGTTACCGGCTGTTTCCGTGTGCGAACGGATCCGCTGCAGGTTTCCCCAGGTTGCCGACGCCAACCAGCGAAAACACCACGAAGCTTTCTTGCGACGCCGGTGCCAGTGAGCTAACCGAAAACATCCATTCGTCGGCGGGTCGACGAAGCCAATTCGGCCGAGTCTGGATCTGGATCTGGATCAGGATCCGGGCCCGCGCACCCTCACCGCGGTCGTTTGTTGTCACTACGGTCCGCACGATCGGCAGGGCGCATGCGCACATTTAACTGACTCGGACGCGAAGGGGCGGAGCTGACGAGCGTCCCCGTGACGTCAGGAGCCACGTGCCCCTCCGTATCAGCTGTTCTGCCACCTAGCGGCCGTGGGTGTGAAAGCCATCCCAGCAATCATCGACTGTTGAAATGAAAATATGCTGAACCTTCCCGCCGTCATCAGAGGGTCATACACATTGTGATCAAGCGGCAGTTGTTTGCTTATTTACTTTGAAACATCTGCATGCATAATGTTGTTTATTGATGTGTGTACTTGACTAAAATAAACCGGCTCAAATCAACTCAACTAACTTTGCAGGAGGAAAATATCAAAACAACAGTTGAAACAGTCTTTCCACACGAGGAGGTAAAGTGGATGAGACACACAAACATTTGTTGGCAGACTTTTAAAAGGCTTATTTTGGTAACAACATGAGTGAATAAACGCCGATTCCTTGGTCTGCAGCTACTGCCGTCCATCACAGCTGTCCGCGGACGAGGACACTTTCTTCAACGCAGTGTCTTTGTCTCCAATCCTGACCTGGTTTCTGTGTTCAAAAAAAGAGAACAAGCCAAAGAACGAGACTTTCATCAACATATTTTCATCTGTGTTCGTTACCTTTTTTCCACCTGTTCAAGCTGCTGGAAAAGCCAATTATAAGCTAGCAAAGCCCTGATAACACCAAGCATAAAGGGCCCCCGGTGACTAAAACTCCACTGAAAAAAGTGTTGCTAGTCTCACTACATTTAATAGTGAAGTTTACAAAAATCTGGAAATTATTTCAAAAAAAAGGGTTAGCGTTAGAATAAGAATGAAAACTAGTTTCCAGCCAAGTCTGAACAGTCGTGCAACAGCATAAAGACACCTGACAGTCATAAATAAAGGGCTGAATGTGAAGAATGCCTTCAAAAGCCCCCAACGAGTGAGAACGTTCACTAGGACCTCACACATGAAATGGATTGAATGGCTTTTTCGTAAATGTCGGGCCCCTAAAGGCTCCTCCCATATCCGTTTGAAGGGTTTTGGGTTTCCTGCCATCATTCTTAATTGGATAACAAATTACTGAAAATGTTGTGTGGATTTTTGTGGATTTAACCCTAACCCAGTGTGGATATTTATCCACAAGGCAGACAAAAGCCACACGGCCCTGTTGAAGTAGTGTGTATAAAATGGAAAGTGGTGCTACTTTTGTCTGCTGTATTATGATAATGAGCTCATTTGTTTGCATTGTCCATCCACAGTCCAAATGGAAAGAATCTCCAACTTATTCAGGTAAATTCAGAAAGATGAACGGTACCTTCCGTCCTCAACATCTGGGATGTTCTCAGGCAGGCGGACATGAAGCGTCTCTGGCAGAAGGAAAACCAGGCTGCCACTGATGATGCCTGTTCCAGCAAAGATCAGCGGCGGCAGAAGAAGCCAAACGTCCTCCAGGAGCGTGATCATCGGAGCCAAGGAGCTTCCGATCCGACAGAGGCACGAGGTGTAGCCCAGCCCGCACTGTCTGTTCCACGGCGACATTTCTGAGTTCATATGTTTCCAGAACACTGGACGTACATCTGAGACTCAGAGGTCCTACATCTGCCACCGTCATCAAGACTGAAACGCTCTCACTGTTCAGCACAAGCCTGGAGCAACGCTGGAAAGGTGGAGGGTTACCTGAGGACAGTTGGGAAGAGCTCGGACGTGTAGAGGAAGGCCGTGGTGAACGCCGCCTCTGAAAAGCCTTTGGCTATCACAGCCACGCACGTTCGAAGCGCAGACGGCTCTGAAACAGCGTTGGAAGGAGAAAGGAGTCAGGCGCCTGTCCAGAGAGATGCCCGCGGCTTTCTCTGGAGCAAGCACACGGTAGTTCCACTGGAACACACACACTGAAGGACCAAAATGAGCTGTGTACCAGAAGGTATGGCCATGTTGAGCCCGATGAGGGCGCCTGTTGTGATCAGAAACCAGGCTTGGCCGTTCCGCCGGCCCACCCGGCGCAGCACGAAGAAAGTGGAGATTTTGGCAGGAATTTCAATGGCACCATAAATGAGTTGGGTGAGGTAAATACTGATGCCGAAGCCGGAAATGTTGAAGCTGATCCCGTAGTAGAGGAAGGAAACGGCAAAGCTGCAAGCAAGACAACCCAGGCAGTGTCACCACGGGGAGGGGTCCAGGTTAGGGTCAGGGGTCAGGGTTAGGGTCGTTACCAGAACAATCCGGACAACAGGGTCAGGGTTGGGGTCAGGGGTTAGAGTCAGAGGTTAGGGTTAGGGTCAGAGGTCATGGATCAGGGTCCCTACCAGAACAACCCGGACAACAGGGTCAAGGTTGGGGTCAGGGGTTAGAGTCAGAGGTTCGGGTAAGGGTCAGAGGTCATGGATCAGGGTCGTTACCAGAACAATCCGGACAACAGGGTGATCTTCTTCAGCTGGGGGCTTTTGACCAGATCCAGGTAGGAGTGATTCCGGGCCCCCTCACAGGCCACCTCCCTCTCCAGGACCTGAGACACACGCAGAACCAAAGGAAGGCAGCAAAGCGGAGCGTGAGCCGGTTCGGATGGAACTGATGGGAACCCGGCCAGCCATTAGCTGTGGCCATGTGACCTCTGACGGGGCCATCGGTCCAACTGTCCATCCACTCTAAGCCCGTCTTCCTCCCACGTTTGCCTTGAACAGTCAAACTGCCCTTTTAAACCTTGATTTCAGTCGGGTCACTTGCGCCACGAGTGGCAAATCTTCAGACTCTTATATGGTAAATGTTCTCTAACTTTGTCACTCAGCCTCACACCGCTCCATCTCCATACACTCTTTTTTTTTTTTCAGAAGAGAGGTGGAGTCGTCCTCCAGCTTCACCTCGGTGTCCAGAGTTGACACGGCTCCGGGCTTCCCGTTCATGTTTGCGCACTGAACCAGGAACCTTCTGGCCTTTTCTGCTTGACCTCTGACCAGCAGCCATCGGGCAGACTCGGGCAGCCACCTGGACACAAACCAGAAACACCCCTGGAACTTGGAACTGGAAGGGGATCTCCTTCCAGCAACTATCTTACCACCAGGTAACCATGGCAACCAGACAGGGTGCAGTTGCTGCCAGCATCAAGTGTCTCCAGTCCCGGATGAGATAGGCCAGCAGAGCCAGGATCATGTTCCCTACGCTCCAAGACAAACTCATGATGGTACCAGAGAAGGTCCTGTGCCTCACACCAGTCCACTCGATGCCTGCAGGAGGGTTAGGGTTAGCAAGCAGAGCCCAACTAGCAGGTCCACCAATCACATTCAGAAATCCTTACCAAGGGCCATCCCGATGATTGACAGCCCACTGACGGCCAACCCACAGAGGGCTCTGCTGATGGCAAACATGACGTAGGAGGTGGAGAATGCAGAAATGGTTCCTAGTATGGTGGAGCTGATCAGAGCTAGCAGGAGCATTGATTTACGACCAAATCTGCAGCACACAAAAAAAAACCATTACCTTTCCAACATTTTCTGGTATGATTACGAATGGAAACATGTGCTGCCGTGCTCGCACAAATAAGCCAAAAGCTCCAAAGAGCTCGGCGTCAGCAGCAGCAGCTCTGGACGGTCTGGAAGGTCTGGAGGGCTGGCTACAGTCTTGGTGCCGCCAGCATGAGCAGAGCTGGGTGGACTGAGGCAGGACTGCGCGTGGACTGTCCTGGCCATCGGGAAATTCCAGACGCTAACAGGACAGGGAGCAGTAGGAGCAGAGAGGGGAAGGACACCTTAGCTGGAAGGCTAGCTCAGTGGTAACCAACGCCACTGGAGCTAGCTCACTCAGAGCACTGCTAGCAGGAAGGAAGAAGCCCAGTGTCTGGATGCTAGCAGGCTATAGGGTAGCTGTCACAACAGGTAACTGATATAGTCAGGACAGAAAGACATAAGGACGGGACAGGACGCACCAGGACAGGAGGAAAAACAGCAGCGAGGCCAAGCAGGGGGCGGGTCTACATAAAGGTGGGCGGGCTTCGTCTTTTCTACATCTTCCTGATATTTAAACTCTGGACCAGAGAGAAAGCGCAGGAACGTCAACGTTCACACATCTTTGGAGGGGAACCTGGGGAACCTGGGGAACCTGGGCCTCTTTGAGTTGCACTTCAATTTCTAACACTGAATTTCATATCAATGAAGTCTCCGAATTTCTAGCACCCTTCTTTTTCTGACACTTGTTTTTTTTTAGTTTTAAAATAAATTCAGTGTAAACAAAATCAGTGTGAAAAAGTGACACGTGAAGCCTTTAAAATATGTTAATGTTGATAATAGTCTGAGTCTAATTGTTGTTACTTCTTCTTTTCACTCTTCTGGGGTCACTGGCCCAATCAGCATGTTTGGACTGGTTGGACGATGGAGGACGGAGCTGGACAGAGCTGGACAGAGCTGGACAGAGCCAGCTTCTCCCTGCTCACCCAGACGTTGAGACCATCTCTTTTGCAACACATTTTTTCACACTGAATTTTTCCAAAATTGATTTTTTTCACACTGAATTTTTCCTAAATTGATTTTTTTCACACTGAATTTTTTTTACACCAAATCTATTTTATAATTGTGTAGAAAATCAGTGTCAGGAGTAAATATACTTGCTAGAAATACGGCATCAAAATTCAAAGCCTGATTTTGATGCTAAAAAAAATTCAGTGTTAGAAATTCAAATTCAGCTGAAGATGATTTACCTCCAGACTCACCTGTCTGAAAGCTGCCCGAACACAACGGCTCCACAGGTGACGCCCAAGAAGAAGTAGGTGGCCAGAGCTTGATTCAGGTGTTTGTCCTCACATACCAGATCCCACTGCGCATGCGCACACACGCGCACACACACACACACACACACACACACACACACACACACACACACACACACACACACACACACGCACACACACACACACACACACACACACACACATTTTCCTCTTCTTCAGAACTCAACGGTCTCCTTTTGCTCTGGGGTCAAAGGTCAGCATCTCACCTCAGTGGCCGTGCTGGAGCTCAGCTCTGATTGGTCATAGATCCAGCCTCTGGGACACTGGAGCGTCCTGTTGCCATCCTGGATTGTGCAGGAGTGGATGGAGCCGTTGGTGGAGAGCAGAAGCTGCTGCTCCCAGCTGAGGAACACCACCTGCTCGTCCTTCTCCGCCCTCCCGGAGGCGCAGCGGTGAGGAGGTGTTTCCGAGATGAAGTTGTGCAGTAGGAAGTGAAGGGGGAGGATGGCACGAGGGAGACACAGGATGGACAAGGTCAGGAACTGGAACCTGGAGAAACCACCCACATTTTCCAGGATATCATCAAACTTCATGGTAAAGAGACGGAAGTTCAGGCCTTCACGACGTGAGACGACAGACTGAAGAGCAAGAGCTTTGAGAAGAAGAGGGAGAGCGGAGGGGTGATGAGCCCCTCCCACTATGTCTCCACTGGAGAGACAGAAAAGGGATACCAGGGAGGAGGAGACATTGGAGAGGAGGAGACACAAGAGACAGGACAGGACACACCAGGAACCTTTCCTGTCAGCGCTCTTCTTCCTACTGTCTTCTGTCCCTACCATCTCCTCTGTTGTCTCTTCTCCCAGGACAGTAGAGACGGCATGAGAAGAAGGGAGAAGGGATGAACGAGAGAGGAGACGAGAGACGACAGAGACAGGAGAGACAGGCTGCAGCCACGAGGGTCCAAAAAGAAACTCTGGGTTGGGTCCAGGAGGCAGCTCTGAGGAGGACCAGCAGGATGTCCTCAGCACCAGCTGGGGTGGGCTAGGCCTGGCTTGGCTTAGAGTCACACGTTCCATCATCCCAGCAGTGGCGCTCAGATGTGGCGCCGCCCCCAGTTTCATTTTGGACCGTTTTATTTGAACAAGCTTCGTATTAAAACTGCTGCTTTGATCTTTGGGTAAAAAAGGAGCCGATTTGGTCTTCTGATGCACACGTGAACTAAAGAACAATTGAGGCAAAATCCAACTTGAAATTAGCTTTGCGCCATATTAGCGTCACTGAGCGCTTCTGCTGTCATGTGCCCCGGAGCGGAGATGCGATTTCCAGGAGAAGCCGTGGCTGCTCTTCCTCACACTCCAGGGGAAACCAGCTGGAACGGTCCATTTCACGGCGTCGCCCCGCTTCCACTCCGCCCAGACAAAGATGTCCCGAGCAAAATCAGTTGGACTCTTTTTTACAAAGGAAACAGCGCTTGTTCAAACCACACAGGCAAAATTCAGCATAAATGACACAAAAACCACCAAGTCTTTCAGACTTTCAGGGTTGTGTTTGAAAAATCACCTCAACAGCACGAAAGAGAACACAGAGGGTCAAAATCAGCATGTGGGAGTTTTTACTCCATCTTCTGCGCTCGTCCCCCATTCAACAAGTCCAAAAAGTAGCTTTGAAGCAGGCTAGCAGGTACCAGGTTAGCAATGGCTAGCTACCAACAAGCTGCTCGACACTGCCTCCCGTGTTCATGACCAGCATGGCTCCCACAGCAACAACACACACGTGTGTGTGTGTGTGTGTCACCACGGGAAGTAGAAAAGCCTCTTTTGATCCAAGCCCGGAGGCTGGGAGGCGTTGGAACTCAACCTTCAGGGGCAGGGGGTGCTCAGCGGCTGCTGGGACACGTGTGTGCACGGCGGCTGATGCTAACCGACGTCGTTCAGCAAAAAGAATTCAATTTTAGGCATCATGCAAAGAAAACAGACGTGCACGTGAACGCTGGCACATTGAGACTTGGGATTGTGTTTTCACAGACGGGACACACAGTAGTCATGACAACACCCCGTCCAGTCTGATTGGTGGGGGCGTGGCCAGTCAGGAGGAGCTTTCCTTGTCCGCGTCGGGTGAAGACGCCGGCGAGACCTCAGAGAAGGAGCCAGACAACTTCCTGGACTGGAGAGACTGCAGCAGCTGGAGCAGCTGGGCCTCCAGCGCCGCCATGCGGATGTTCAAACATCCCATGTGGCCTCGGAGCTCCTGCCGGAGCTCGGTGAAGCAGGCTTGCAGGTCTTGCTGTGGGACTGGACAGGCAACCCTCTTGTCAGTGGACTGGACTGGACTCTGCTCCTGCGGCGTTCCGGTGCCGCCCACGTTGTCGAGCCGGAGGTCACTCCTGGTGATGCCGCTGTCACACGAGTCTGTTTTCTTCAGGGACACCTGGTCGTTGGACTTGATTCTGTCAGGAGAGACGTCCACGGACTCGGCCACGGAGACGCTGCTCCAGGATTCGGCCTTCCCCACCGAGTCCTTCAAGCGTCCCCAGCCTCTGGCCTTTGGAGGCTCTGCAGCAGGAGGAGCTTGGCTGGGGGTCCCAGAAGGGCAGGGGGGGTCCGTCCTTTGGACCCCCTTCCCAGTGCTGGTGGACGTCAGGACGGGCTCCGGGTGGAAGCTGCCTTTCTCCACATCAGCAGCTGCGCGAGCGGCTCGCTCTGAGGCCAGACGAGCCTCCCTCTGCTGCCGGAAGCGCTGGAAGAGCCGGCGGACCGGGTGGTCCGGAGGGAGGTTGAGAGGAGCCTCGTTCTTCCTTTTCAGCATCTCCTCCTCCTCCCGTTTCACATCGCTGATCTTTCGGAAGACGATCTGAGGAAAGAGCAGAGAAGATGGAACAAAACGGGTTGAGGGCAGGAGCACAGCCTGTGCTGCTGCTGCCTCAGACCAGGACCACCGCAGGCGTCTCGCAGGTCACGTGACACAGCCTCACTCACCCGTTTGCGCAGGTTGTAGGTTAGCAGCAGATTCCTAGCAAAGTGGTTGGCGAAGGCCGAGTAGAACTCCAGAACCTTCTGCAGCGCGTGGCGTTTGATGGTGTGCAGGTCGCAGTAGGTCAGAGCACGCACGTTGGCGCAGGACTGAGCCAAGGTCAGCTCCTTCCAGAAGACGTCACCAAAGACATCGCCCCTGCCTGCAGAGCAGAGAGCATCAGGAGTTCTCTCCTCAGGTCAGCTCACCGGGCTCCAGCAGCTCCCAGCCAGCTGTGTTTGGAAAGGCGGAGCCGGCACCTGTCGCTCACCTAGAATGGCAACCACCTCATCGTCCTGAATGACCTCAAGCGAGCCGGACACCACGAAGCAGAGGCTGTCCACGCTCTCTCCGGCGTGGAAGATGAGGTCACCGGGGGCGCTGTGGACCGTTTGGAACTCCATGGCGAGGGCTCTGAGGCAGCCGTCGCTCGCTAGCCGGAACGCTGGATGCTCTTTGAATACCTTCCTGTTCAGGTGGACACAGATGTCTGCGCGCATGTCCTTTGGACAAATGTGAAGGACCTGCAAACAGGGGTCGGAGGTCAGAGCGAAGCCGCATCAGCGAAGCTGCATCAGCGGCCCTTTTTCATCACGAGGTTGGAGCTGGGCAGGGCCGAGGCCTGAAGGGCTCTTTCTGGCCTCCCTCACCTTCTCAGTGTCGATGCCTCGAGACATGGACCACGTGGACACGATGTAGTCCATCACCCGCTCGCTCAGGCCCTGAGGGACCTGGTAGAGTTTGAGGAAGTCCCGAACGCTGTTGAGCATCTCGTGGTAACGGTTGGTGTTGGCATACATCTGCTGGAAGATGGTGGTGACGTTCCCAAAGATGGTGGCGTAGAGCAGAGCTGTCCAAAGAAGAAGACGGGCATGAAAGAGCTCCTGGACAGGCAACCAGTCAGAAGCAGCAGCAGGACCAGTACGATCAGCCATCAGACCACAGAGCGGTGGGTCCAGCTTCACGTTTGGATGATGGAGAAGCCTTGGTTGTACTCTGCTCCTCCGGCCAGGGTCTTTGGGGGGCTGAACCTTCTCAGAAGAGCTCCTCTGTCTGCTGCTGAGAAGGTTCAGCTGGACCACCAGGATGTTCTCCACCACAAGCTAGTTTGTCCTGAGCACTCTCAGGGAGGGAAGTTGCTGGTGGGACGTCGTCACCAGACCAGGAGAAGCTGTGTGGAATGTGGAGCCCAGGAACTTGGACAAGTGGACCTGGTCCACCTGGTCCAGCTGGTCCCCGTGAATGACCCAAAACTGAAATCAATGGATTTCAATTGAATTGCTCGACCTTTGGTCCCCCCTTCCCCTGACAGAGGAAGAGGAGAAGGAGCAGGAGGAAGAGGAGGAGGGTGAGTGTGGGACCTGACAACATGCAGGCAGACACACGCGAGGGTTAGGGTTAGGGTTAGGGTTAGGATGAGGGTCGGGGTCGGGGTCAAGGTCAGGGTCAGGGTCAGGGTCAGGGTTAAATGTCCTGGAACTCACAGCCGATCATCATCATGGCCACGGCGAAGATCTTCTCTCCGTCGGTGTTGGGCGCGATGTTCCCAAAGCCGATGCTGGTCAAGCTGGTCATGGTGAAGTAGAGCGCCGTGACGTAGAGCGAGTCCTTGCTGGGCCCGCCCTCCCAGCGACCAGAGCCCGAAGCGTTGAACTGGTAGGGCGTCCCCACAGACTCGGCCAGCAGGAACAACCAGCTGTCCGTCCTCACGCTCTCGGTGTCCTCGTCAATCACCTCGTAGTCTCCGATGCTGTACCAGATGCAGGCCAGCCAGTGGGCGGCCAGGCCGAAGACGCAGACCAGCAGGACCAGCACGGCGGCACCGTACTCTAGGTAGTGGTCCAGCTTCCTGGCCACCCGGCCCAGGCGGAGGAGACGGACCACTTTGAGGGAACTGAAGAGACTGCTGATCCCCTGAAGGCGGACGGAGAAAGGATGAAGAGCGGAGGAAGAGCGAGAGAGAGACAGAGAGAGAGAGAGCCGCAGTGGAAACAGCCTTCGTGTCTCCACCTGTGATGGCCCACGCCACCCGAAGCCCCTCCCCTTCTCCCACCGACCTCATCCACGTTCTCGAAGGCGTTGATGACGTCATAGGGCAGGCAGGACAGCAGGTCGATGATGAACCAGGTCCTGACGTAGTTGGTGCGGATGAGCTTGGGGTCGGAGATGACCTCCCCCGCCGGGCCCACAAAGGTGGTGTGGAAGTTGAGGACGATGTCCACCAGGAAGATGACGTCCACGATGCTGTCCACCACCAGCCAGGTGACGTTGTTCTGCTTGATCTTGAAGGAGACGTTGTAGGGCACCATGATGGCCGTGTAGAAGGTGAGGATGAGGATGACCCAGTCCCAGGTGGTCTTGAACAGACAGTAGTGCAGGATGATGTGTGGCGGCGTCTTGGGCGGCTCCTGTTTGTACTGAGGCAAGATGTCTGAGCCCAGCTGGAGAACCTGCAGCAGTCAAACCAGCCGGCAGTGAACAACCCAGAGAGAAGCCGCACATTTGCTTCGCTGCTTTGATTAGTGAATCAAAGCTTTGCTACGAAAAGGCATTGAGGTAGCTAAATAGCATTAGAAGTCCCGCCCCCCTCACTGATCTACAGCAGGACAACGTTAGCACCCAGGACGACGTTGGCACCCAGGACCACCTTGGCACTCAAGACGACATTAGCACTGAGGACCCGAGCAGCTGCTCTGTTCGCTCACGCTAAAGCAGGGGTCTCAAACTCAAATGACCCGGGGGCCACATTAGATAAAGTCTGAGTGAGGCTGGGCCGCATTGAGTATTTGATAAATAGCATTTGCACGAAAAAAAGAGAGATACCGTGGTTGTGGGAGTGTAAAGTGAAGTGTGCACACGTGTACCACCACGTGTGGTTTGTTTTGGTTCTTCGGCAACGCCGTATGTGCACGTGTACTCGTATTACCAGATCACTTACACTGCTGCGTTCATAATCTGTTGTTGGGAATCTGCATGAGCACCGATTGCAGCTTCCTCCGTCAGTGTGACCCACGGTGGGGGGTGGGATTGTGTGTACATCTACCGCGGGCCGCACTGACATTATTCTGTGAAATTAAGTGGAGGGCCGCAAAAATCCCTTCGAGGGCCGCAGTTGGCCCCTGGGCCGCAAGTCTAAGACCCCTGCTCTAAAGCTTCTATGGCCTCTTTAACGAGGATAAACTTTTTAACCAATAAAACAACATCTGTCACTGCGCTGAGCCGGAAGCAGGTTAGCCTGGAGCGTTCCAAACCAAAGCTCCGCCTCCAGCGGCGCTGAGCGCATACTCCGTCGATGGTTGAGAAGAAACAGCCGATTCTGGAGCAACACCAGAGCAGAGCGTGAAAAGATCAGCGGCCCCAAACATTTCCGCTGAACCAGCGCGAGCAGCGGCTTCCACCCATCCAGCCGAAGAAGACGGAGGTCTGGTTCCCGTCATCCCCCAGGAGCTGCTGGCAGCAACAATAACAGCCTCTTCATCAGCTCATCATCACATCCTTCTGGACAGCGTCTCCTGATGTCACGGAACCGTCTCTGCTCCGAGCCATCTGGTTGGTGTGAGCGGAGCTGGAGGTCCTGCTGCTGCCACCACCTCTGGCCCCATGGTCCGGGGAACCAGGGCACAGGTGCTGAAAGGCTTCAGAAGCATCAAAGAGGGCTCCGCCTCCACCGCGTCCAGGTCACATGATCTCACCTCAGCCAGCCGAGAGTGCTTGTGGACATTTTCTCCTCGGTGGACAGCTGGAGCGAGCTGCTGAAGGACTCCACGACTGCTGGTCAGCGCCCGAGTTAGACGGGCAAATTTGCCCCAACCTGACGGACGGACAGACAGGAGGTGTCCAGCGTCCTGTTGTCAGCTGGACCAGAGGAGGACATCTGAACCTTTCAATGACACACTTGTGGACACGCCTACCTTTGGAAGACTCGTCTTCGATTGGCTGCTTAAAGGCGGTGATGTCACTGAAGGTGCACAGAAACAGGACGACCTTGTCCTGCTCGTTCCTGATTGGAGCAATCTTCACGAAGAACCACACCGGCATCCCTGTGTGGAGGACATCCGTCAGATGGTCGGAGAAATGCATCATGGGTAATGACCTTTCTGGCAGATGTTGGATGGAAAAGATGTGAAACGCTTTGGAGAGAAAAAAAGAGCACCAATAATGAAAGTGAACATTCTCCAGCACGGGCTCAAGCAGGAGCCCGGTTCTCCAGGCCGAGGACGGTCCCTCACCAGGAGACCGTGGCGGACTCCCACCTCCTGGACTTCAGGGGTGCCCAGCCCTACTCTGAAGGACACCCTCGCAGCTGGGAAACCTCACCATCCAAGTCCACGTCCATTCCGGTACATTCCAGACCAAGCTAGCACACTCCCTGGAACCTGGAAGCTACCTGGAACCTTAGGAACTTTCACCTGTACCTGAGAGACGACTGATGATGACGGACACAGAAGGACACTCAGAAGGAGACACAGAAGGAGACGCGAGGAGACACCAGGGGACTAGGAGACAGGAGGAGACAGGAGACAGGAGGAGACAAGAGGCGACAGGAGACAGGAGACAGGAGGGGACAGGAGGGGACAGGAGGAGACAGGCAACAGGCAGGTTACAGGAGAGGGCAGAAGCCAGGAGGGGACAGGAGACAGGAGGAGACAGGAGACGGCAGGAGACAGCAGGGGACAGGGGGCTTGAGTAGACAGGAGGGGACAGGAAGGGACAGGAAGGGACAGGAGACAGGAGGAGGCAGGAGACAGGAGGGGACAGGGGACATGAGGAGACAGGAAGGGACAGGAAGGGACAGGAGACAGGAGGAGACAAGAGGCGACAGGAGACAGGAGGGGACAGGAGGGGACAGGAGGAGACAGGAGGAGACAGGCAACAGGAGGGGACAGGAGACAGGAGGGGACAGGAGGGGACAGGAGGAGACAGGCAACAGGAGGGGACAGGAGACAGGAGGGGACAGGGGACATGAGGAGACAGGAGGGGACAGGAAGGAGACAGGAGACAGGAGGAGGCAGGAGACAGGAGGGGACAGGAGACAGGAGGGGACAGGGGACATGAGGAGACAGGAGGGGACAGGAAGGGACAGGAGACAGGAGGGGACAGGAGACAGGAGGGGACAGGGGACATGAGGAGACAGGAGGGGACAGGAAGGGACAGGAAGGGACAGGAGACAGGAGGAGGCAGGAGACAGGAGGGGACAGTCCAACTCACTGTTTTTCTTGTACATGAGGATCTCGAAGGAGCCGCTGCCGTAGCTCTGGAAGGTCTGCTGGACTTTGCTGCTGGTCTCCTCATCCGTCAGGTCTCCGTACATGAAGCTGGAGGACAACAGAGCGTCAGCAGCATCAGGGACAAACGTCTGTGGGACGACAGGCTCCTTCTGTCTCGCTCCTCCTTACGGCTCCACGGATTGGATCCAGTGGTGCCGGAAGCCGACGTGCACGCGCTCACCTGCACGTGCAGCTCCTCTGCATCACCTCAGCTCGGTGGTACCCCGAGAGCCTGCAGAAGCCATCGTTGCTGTAGACGATGGGCCAGTCCACGATCTGGGCGTTCCCCAGGACAAAGTTGGTGTCTGA
>CAAE01010698.1:34952-80145 GCA_000180735.1 Tetraodon nigroviridis | reverse complement strand
GAGCAGCAGTTGCGTGATTGGGTGCTGCTGCTGCCACCAGAAATCATCTACGTAACGATTAAGCTGGTGGAGTTTGTGGAAGACCTCCGGATGTGGGGGACTGCTGACGCGAGTGACATTAACGACAGCCTGACAGTGCACCTGGACACACCTTTACTGACATCATAGGAGAGAAGGAGTTGCGGGGGGAGAGAAGATCAAGACAAGTCATCACAACTTAAGGAGTTGGCTGTGGGCTAAAGAGAGCTGAGAATGCTGCTAAACTATCGAGGGTGCGAACAAATGAGGTCTCCATCAAACATCTCCTCGGCGCAGGTCTTCTGCCAGCAGACTCTGGCTTCGGGGAATAAACCTGTTCAGGTTAGCCTCTCTGAGTCTGTTACCCCAGTAAGCGTTACGCTCGACCTGCTTTCTGAAACAGAAAACCTTGAGTTTCCCTTAAATCACAACAAAAACCTCGGAGCTAAACTGAAATATGCTTTTATTTTTCCCGATTTCTATTTTTTTGTTTACACTTTTGTTGGTTTGTCGCGGAGGGATCTGGAATGACGATCCGGCAGTTGGAATCGCACAGCCGCTCATTAAGTGTGAAATATCCTTCCGCCACGGCGCTTAGGGCACGCTAGGTGTTCGTTAAAAAACCCGATCGTTGTTGACAAACAGAACTTTTGGCGCATTCGTTCTGTCCGGGCACCCCAGCACTCCTCGTGAAGCGTCTCCTCGGTCTTTTCGACTAAAATGTCAGCTTGTTTTTTTCGGACGGGCGCGCAGAGCGCGACAGCGACGCGGCAGGAGCGGCGGCGGGCGCGTGAACAGCAGCGGAAAAGCTCCGGCGCCCGCGGACGTCTTTTCACGGACACGGCGGCCAAAGGCGGGCGGACCGAAGCCAGCGATGCCCGGGATGATGGACAAGGGCTCCGAGTATTTAGGGAAGGGTCGGGCCAACGGCACCAAGAGTCCGTCGAACGCGTCCAACGGACATTTGTCGGAAGAAAGCGGCACAATGACGAACACGGTGAGTGGTAGCCTCGAACAAGCGCCTGACCTGCTCAATGTGCGCGTTCATTCAGCAGAGAATTCCGATTAAAAAAGAGAGAAAACCTGCTCATGGATGCCCCGTGTGTCTCGCAGATGTGGGGATGCGGGTCGGAGCCGACTACCAGGCGGTTATCCCGGACCTGGAGCCCGGTGAGCCTCTGCTGCTGCGGACGGTGGTAGCCTCGGCTCATGTCCGCCAGCCTTCTGTCACGTCGCGGCTGTAAACCTGTGAAAGTCGGGATAAAAGCGGGCTTTGATGAGCCCCGAGGCTACTTCTCCTCCACATTCATCACTCACGAGCTGTTTATCAGCGCGGGCTCGTGAGCGCTCAAGCTTTTGCACTTGAAAAGTTTTAGACGCACGCTCAGCTCACCTGGTGGCTGCTGCGGCCAGAGGGCGGAGCCACGGAGGTGCGCACCTCCGGCCACCTCCACGGGCCTGTCGGCAGGAGGTCCCCTTCCTGGAGGAGAAACACCAGACACCAAAGCTTCATCTGGATGAAAAAGACAGATGAAAGAAGATCCTTTCATCTCTGCCAGTGCTGATTGATGGATGGATGGATGGGTGGATAGATGGATGATGGATGGATGGATGCTGCCACACTTTGCTTTAACCCTTGCAAGGCCTCAAAAAAAACTTTCATTCACTTTCATCTCCATGCAGAGATGCTTTGAAGTCTGACTCTGGTGACTCTCCACCAGGGCCGCGTTGACCATGAAGGAACTGCTCACCGCTGCCACCTCATCTTCTGCTGATGCTGGAGGCTTCCTAAAGCGTTCCTGGACATTTCCTTTGGTGTGGAAAACAGATGTTTCTTCTCAGAAAGAAGAACATTGATTTGTTAGCATGAATCTGGAGACAGTTGGCATCTTCTCTGGTTGTTGCTTTCCAACGAGAGCACAGAGAGTCAGCAGCAGATGTTCTCGGCCCTGCAGCCTGGTCCTTGTGGAGCTTCTGAAGGCTCCTCGGGACAGAAGGTCCAGTCTCTGCTGTGGACCTCAGACTCGTGTCCTCCTGAGGTCTGCTGTGTCTGTGTAACCTGAGCTTGTGGTGTGTCTGGTCTCGGTCCAGGTTCCTCCAAGTACTCGGACAAAGACAGCGGAGGGATGCTGGTCTGGTCTCCATATCACACCATCATGGACTCCAAGCGTAAGTCCAATCCTCTCCTGTGTGGTGTCCTGCTGTGGACTGGTGTGAAACATCTGCCGTCTTCTCTGTAGTGGACGAGTACATCGCCATCGCCAAAGAGAAACATGGATACAATGTGGAGCAGGTGGGTCTTCAGTACACCAGGATCTTCTTCAGGTCCTGAAGACACACAAGCCACAACTGTTGCTGTCACACACCAGAGGATCCTGGGGACCAGGATGTGTCAGAGACCAGGGCCCACAGTCCGCCGCAGCCTCGCCAAACACACCAAAACCACAAATGCAGCAAACACACAAGTTCCCACAGAAGTACATCCAAGTCATTGACAATAGAGTGTGTGTGTGTGTGTGTGTGTGTGTGTAGGCTCTGGGCATGCTCTTCTGGCATAAACACAACATTGAGAAGTCTCTGGCCGACCTACCAAACTTCACACCGTTTCCAGACGAGTGGACGGTGGAGGACAAAGTTCTGTTTGAGCAGGCCTTCAGTTTTCACGGGAAGAGCTTCCACCGGATCCAGCAGATGGTAAAAAGTACCCCCAACCACCCCAGCTAGCATCGTCAGCACTCAGTCAGAACTGCTAATTTACCAACCCTTATTTCCTCACATCTGCATGTCAAATTACCATTTGAGTACAAACGCTAATGCTAATGTTTGCTGCACGTGCAGTTACCAGACAAGTCCATCTCCAGCCTGGTCAAGTACTACTACTCGTGGAAGAAGACTCGCTCCAGAACCAGCCTAATGGATCGTCAGGCTCGCAAACTGGCCACCAAGAGCAACCACGACGACAGGTAGCGTCACAGCCACAGGTAGCGTCACGGCGCCGTTCTGCTGCCTGGTCGGTCGTGAGCACAAAAGTAGAAAAACCTTAGAGGGCTGAGCTAAAAGGTAAAAGCTAAGCTGCTGTTGTGGAACGTTTCCTCCAACAGTGACGAGGAGATGGAGGAGGCCAACCCCATCGAAGCCAACGACAGCGACTACGACCCCAACAAGGAAACCAAGAAAGAGGCAAGTGGACATACGGCAGGTTTTGTTGCTGTGAAGGTGAGACGCTGTGGTCAAAGCTAGTTCCTTTTTTTACATCTGTGGTAGAGCCAATCATTGAAGCTGTTAAAAGGCGGAGCCCTGTGGCCTCCTAGTGGCCGCTTGCTGCAAAGGCAAATCTACAGATCCAGCCGGATGTCAAGCACGTTTTCTCCCTCCACGCAGAACCAGGCAGACTTGGTAGCGCCAGGAGCTAAACTGGCTTTAGGTCGACGGGAAAACCAGACCCTGCAGCACCGCCACCACCAGCGCTCCCGCTGCCGCCCCCCCAAAGGCATGTACCTGACCCAGGAGGACGTGGTGGCCATGTCCTGCAGCGCCTCGGCAGCTAACACGCTCCTCCGTCAGCTGGACATGGAGCTGGTGTCGCTCAAGAGACAGGTAGAAGACGCTAACTGAGGCTCGGCCCGTCCCTGTGCTGCCCCCTGCTGGATCAGTGTTTAACACGCTTCTGCTTCAGGTGCAGAATGCTAAACAGATGAACAGCGGACTGAAACACGCTCTGGAAGCCAGCCTGGAGGAGTTCAGGCTGCCAGAGGTAGGACACACCTGGGCCGGCGCCTGGGCCAGTCTGGCTAGCTCAGGCCGCGGCTAGGCCGCCAGGGTCAGGGGTCAAGCAAATCCACATGTCAGTGCCACGTTTGGTTGCCTAGTCAGCATTTTAACACCAACTAGCAAAGGCAGGTTAGCGCCACCGACTGGTCAGGAGTGTAAGATGATGATAGGCTCTTCAAGAAGCAGCAGAGAGGTGCTGTTGTTGGGGGCAGCTGGAGGGGGTTTGCTCCTTCTTCGGTCCCCACACCTGAGCTCCAGCGCTGCTCTTCTTCTCCTGCTGCAGTGTAACCAGAAGGTGAATGCCCGCTGGACCACCGACGAGCAGCTTCTGGCAGTCCAGGGTGAGTTCTCCAGCTGACCTCCCAGACAGATAGAGGTTCAGCAGCCCATGGGCCTGGTCAGGGCGGCGTCTGAGGACTTCTTCTCTGCTCAAGCAGGTGTGAGGAAGTATGGGAAGGACTTCCAGGCCATCGCTGATGTCATCGGGAACAAGACGGTGGGACAGGTGAAGAACTTCTTTGTCAACTACCGGCGGCGCTTCAATCTGGACGAGGTGCTGCAGGAATGGGAGGCTGAGCAGGGCGCCAAAGCTCCCAACGGAGACAGCGCCACCTCAGGAGAGGAGGGGAAGAACAGCGGAACCACGCTGTCAGGGAAGAGCACGGATGAGGAGGATGAAGAGGTGAGGCCTGCAGCGAGCTGCTCGGCGGCTCTGGTCACCATTACTGTTGTGGTTGCTGATGCTCTGAGCGTTGACACTAACCCAGACCTCCGCTGATCTCCTCCTCAGACAGGAATTAAATGTGAATGACGCAGACTTGTAGTGAGGTAATCATGGCCCCACCCGCTCTCCTCTCTGCAGGGTCAGGTGACCTCCTCAGGTGCGTCCCCTGCTGCCTCCTCTTCCGCTCAAATTCCAGCCGCCTCAGGCTCCACTTGCTCCTCCGTACCATCAGCCCCCCCCCCTCCTGCGGCCCTCCCTCCCGGCCACACCCTCCCTACACCGCCAACCCCCGCCCCTCCAGCAGCAGGCCAGGTTCCTGCAGCCCCGTTCCATGCTGCAGCAGCCCCCACCTCTCATCCGCCCATCCGCCCCGCTGCCCCCCCGCCTCAACCCTCGGCCAGCCGGTCCCATGAGCCTGGGCGGCCACCCTGGGGGGGCGGGACCAGGCTCTAACCCTGGCCTGGCTGCCCACCAATCAGAGACAGCCTCCTCTTCCTCCGTGCATTAGCAGGACTGCTCTGCTTGGACGTGAAGGCGAGCCGTCTCACGGCCCCTGAAGGCAGCACGCAGTGGCTAGCCTGACGTCCACTTCACTGACTGCTTACTTCTGTCTGAAAACACAGTTTGTTGCTTTTTTTCCTGTTTGTTCTTCGATGCCTCACGTGACACGCCTGAAGTCACATGACACCACGATATTGCAATGTAAGCTCAATCGGAGGCCACAGAAGTTTTCCTGAAATAAACACGTTCTGGTCAAAGAGGAGTGAAATGTTCTTACCAGGTTAACGGCAGACATCTGAGGACCCACGGCGGCTGAAGATGCCTGGTCCTCGCAGGCCGGACCTTCTCCTGCCTGTTGGAGGATGTCGGGAGAACACGAGCATGTTAGCACGGAGCACCTCTGGAGCCAGCCCACTGTGGTTAGCTTGAACTGCGTAGCCGCGGAAGCTAGCAGCTGCGTGAATGTGTGCTGGAGGTGGCGAGCTCCTGATGAAGCAACCATCCCACCCGAGTTTGTCAGAAGTTCACCTGCAGACCACACATTGCAGATATCAGCAAAGGTCAAAGGTCACGGGATGTGCATGTATCAGGCGAGGACAAGGTTCTGCTCACCTCCAGGCCGACTCCTCTGGGTTGGGGTCACACGGCTCACCTGATGAAGCGGGTCTGGGTTCAGGTGAACCAGCTGTTGCCACAGTAACACTGCTGCCACCGCTGCCACCGCCGCCACACTGGTCACCTGAGCCCTAGCGCCTCAGAAGCTACAGGTGTGTTTCTGCTGCCACCTTCTGCCTGTGGTTGCTTGATAACTGTCCTCCATCCCACCGTCCCGTCAGGACTGGTCCCCAGGAGGGGACCAGGCTGAGACCATGTGGCCCGTCCACAGGTGACCCACACCCTGAAGGCTTCCAGTCTTCTCCCTTCTGATGGCAGGTGAAAGCAGCACAAGTCACCTGACCTCAGGTGGAGTCTGAAAACATCCCAAAGCTCCTCAGTTCTGCTCACTTTTGACCTTTGGACACTTTCTTTTTTTGCAGTATCCTAGCAACAGCTGCGTCCTGCCCTGCGATTGGCTGCTCATCTGGGGCCTGTCAGAAGTGCTGAGTTGAGTTCCCCCCTCCCCCGCTGGCTCCTGGGCCCCTATTATCCAGCACGTTTGTTGTTTTTGGTTTTTTTACTGAAGCTTCTAGTGCGAGAGCCAAAACCTGCAGCGGACCAGATACCAGCCTCTGCAGGGCCGGCGGGCCACGAGCTGACAAATGTGTGGGGTCAACTGGTAAGACGGCTTCTTCTAATTTAGCGTTAGTAGTCCGAGCACCGGAGCTCATCCGTTTGTCAGTCACCGTCCCTCCTGAGCTTGAAGCTTCTGAAGGAGGCGCTCTGAGGGGAGCAGTTCCTGGAGGAACCTGGAGGTGGCGTTGTGGTGTGACAGAGGTCAGGACTTCTGCCGAAGAGTCAAGGAGATCCTGCTGGACCCTGAACCTCTGTCCACACTGGCATGCACATGGTGGGGGGCCTAGAGCGTTGCGGGAGGGGGGGGGGGGGCATTGGCCTTGCTACATTTAACAGCTAGCCTCGCTGGAATCACAAAGGCGGCGTCAGCAGCATCATATCACTAGATTTGTCTCTGGCTGCTTCCAGCCGGCTCCCACAGACCACCGGAGTAGAGGAGCAGGTCCACCTGAAGCAGCAGCTGAGATCTCAGCCCGGGTCCATCAGGACCTCCGTCTGGGATTTCTCACTCACACTCCTCGTGTCATTGGTCAACAAACTTCTAGCCACCATAAAAGGGGCTCCTCTGCTGGCCTGGACCAGCCGTCATCCGTCTGTAGCTCCTGAAAGTGGGACTCGGGCTTCCACAAGCTTCCACTAGAACGGGGGCGGAGCCTTTAGCTCTCCGACCCCCTGCTGTGGGACCAGCTCCTGTCCAGGTCCAGCAGGATCGACCTGGTCCAGGAGTTTAGCTGGGGATTCTGTGGCTACAGTCCTGATGCTAGCTAAGCTAATGCTAACAGTTAGAACAGTAGCAGCTAGCTTTTAGCAGCACGTGAGCTGCGCTGCTATAGGCTGAGGGGTTAGGGTTAGAGAAGCAGGATCAGCTGACAGGTCTGTCTGGGTTACAGACAGAAACAGACGCTCCCCTTCGTTTACAGGGTCGTTGGTTAGGCCACGCCCCCTGGGTGGCGCCCCTGTGGCTAACGGCGTGTGCTCTTCCTGAAGGTTTCCCAAGGGGACGCTACTGAGAAGCTGGCTGACCAAGTCGCGGCCGAGACTGCTGCTCCTCATCGCTGGGCTGAAGAGGCCTCAGGTGACCCTGATGAGGAGGAAAAGGATGAAACGCACCAAAGTAGCCAAGGCCACTTAGCGGTAAATACGGCTTCTGTTGTGTCCCACAAGCTCCTGTTGACTGCCAAGGCATCGCTGCTGCAGGCTAATGTGAAAGAGGGCGACTGCCCTGAGGGCACCATTTCAACCTGGTGACAGGGTGAGCGGGCGCCACCGCGCGCCGCCAACCCACAGGTGAGCGGAGGAAAAAACAACAAAAAAAAAAACATATTTTTTTTTTTTTTTTTTTTTCCCTCTTGAACGCGGTGTTTTCCAAGGCTCCCGTTTCCTGAATCCACCTCCCGTCTGCTTCCAGACCCTGAAGCCGGACGGCCCCCCGCAGCTGAGCCTGTGTCACCAGAGAAGCACCAAGATGGGCCTTGGCGTCCTGGCCAGGACCGGGGCCTTCAGTTCCAGCTGCTCAGCCCACAGTCTGCCCACCCAGGAGCCAGAAGCATCCGTTTTCTCTTGTTCTCCTCGTGTAGCAAGATCTAACAAGGCTGAGTCGTTGCTGCGCTGCAGTGGCGACCTCTAGAGGCTGGCGCTGACACAACACTTTAGCGTGATTATTATTATTATTATTATTATTATTATTATTATTAATAATAATTTTATTATTATTTGTAATGAAGAATCAAACCAGACGTCTGTGTTTGCTGCTTTACAAGTTTGAAAAACCTTCTTAAACCGATACCGAAAGGCTTGTAGACGCGCGCGCGCACACACACACACACACACACACACACACACACACACACACACACACACACACACACACACACACACACACACACACACACACACACCATGTCCATCTGTCTGAACGCTGGCTTCAGGTCGTCTGGATCTGCTCTCTTTCTAGCGAGCAGATGGTAAAAGCTGCTTCTTTCTTCCTTCCTGCCTGGCCGACTGTTTCCCAGACAACAACAAACACGGCCGACTGTGTCCTAAATAAACTTGTGCCTCCATCAGCTTGTGGACATCTGTCTGTCGGTCCTATGGGCTGATAACCCCCTTTAAAATGGATCCAGTCATCTACATTTCAAGTAGAGGCTGAAGGCTAACTAACCGCAGCTAACGCTAGGCCAGTCCAATGAGGACTGTTAGCTGTTGTACGCGAGCTGATGCTACATGCTAGGTGATGTCTGTCTTCTAAAAGTTTCCTAGAAATACCTCCTGGAAAAAAGGATTTTTTATTTACAATTTCCTTCCCAACGCAGAGAAATTAAATGGTTAGCAGCATGCTACATTTTATGTTTGTCAACTTGGAGAAACAAACAGAATGATTTCCGAGTTTGTGGTAACTTCTGACAACAATCTGATGGAAACAATCAAAAAACACAACAATCGAATCTCAGAGTGGAGAGTTTCAGTCTGTAGCAACCACACCGAGTTAGTTTTAGCCGCCCAGGCGCTAGCATCAGTCACAGGGTCAAGTGTCTTGGTCATACCTTCACAAAGGTGTGTGGCTCTAGTTTCTATGGCTACAGCCTCCCAGGTCCTGCTGCATGCGTCTGTATCTCAGCAGCTCCTCGGCTGAGACGGACGGCTGGAACGTCTCCAAAGCTGCCGTGAAGTCGTCGCCACGGAGACACAGCGGCGAGTCTTCGCTGTCCTCACCTGTGTGAGGGTGACAAACACCTCAATAAGCATGTCCCACAACGTGTGCTTAGGCGGGAGTACTCACCCATCTCCATGGAGACCGTCTTCCTCTTGATGGCAGCCATCATGGCGTCGGAGCACAGCGCGTACAGGTCGGCACCGCTCATGTGGGCGGGGCAGCGTTCCACGACCTGCTGCAGGTTTACCGAAGAGTCCAGCTGGAACCTGGACAGCAGGTTGACAACAGGTTCGCCTGCTCAGGTAAGCAGCCCAGTCCGGGTGTGCAGCCTGCCGTGGCCAGCGGGGGGCGCCATTCTCACCTCCTCAGGATGGCCTTTAGAACCTGCAGTGCGCCTCTGGATCCTCACAGAGCCCGACGAACACCAACTTATCCAGCCTGCAGAGCACGCAGGTGGGCGCCAGCAAGCACGGTGTGTGTGTGTGTGTGAGTGTGTGACGGACATGCACCCCACCTGCCAGGCCTCAGCAGCGATTGGTCGAGCAGGTCCGGACGGTTCGTGGCTCCGATAACGAAAACGCCAGCAGAGGAGCTCAGAGCGTCCAGTTCAGCCAGAAGCTGAGACACCACCCTGCAGACAGCCCAGCAGAAGCTTCAGGGGACAGGCCACGCCCACACCTGCCAGCACACCCTCACCTGTCCATCACACCTCCAGAGTCCCCAGTGCGCCCCCTGCTGGGAGCAAGGGAGTCCAGCTCATCAAAGAAGATGATGCAAGGAGCTGCTAAGCGGGCTCTAGAGAACACTGGAACGAACACACACACACACACACACACACACACACACACACACACAGGCTGGGTCAGGTATATCTGATCTCCTGGTGAAGAAGCAGCTCTGGCCATCAACTCTGGTTATCAGACTGGAACCTTCTCTGATGTTCTCCTCACTCTGACCCACGTACATGTTGATGAGCTCAGGACCTTTAACACTGGAACACACACACACACACACCTCCATCAGCATCATCCTCCTCCTGCTGCGGCCGAAGCAGCTCCAGCTACCTGAGGAAGGTCATGGAACACTCCGTGGCTACAGCCTTGGCCAGCAGCGTTTTCCCCGTTCCTGGGGGTCCAAACAGCAGGATCCCAGTCCGCCTCAGACCCAGGAGCAGCAGCTCCGGGTGCTGCAGAGGCAGCTGCACCGTGTCCAGGATCTCCTTCCTGACCTGCTGCAGACCTCCGACATCCTCCCAGCGAACGTCAGGGATCTGTTCTCACACACACACATGCACACGCACACATTACAGCGACCCCCAGTGGCTCCAGGCAGACCTGCCAGACCCAGCTCACCTTGGGGGCCCCGACTGCTGAAGCCTGGACGTCCTGCAGCGTTTCCAAGGCAATGCTGAAGTCCTGCTTCAAGATGGTGACTCCGCTGCAGCACAGCTCCTCCAGGTGGAGCCCACTGCAAGCACACACACACACACACACACACACCTATGTCTGGAACCGTGGCGTGAGCCCACAGAGGTGCTCTCAGGTGAGGCAGACTGACCAGCTGTGACGGAGCCTCCGACAGGCAGATCTACCTGCTGCCACCAGAAGAGCCATCAGGTCCCCCAGAACAAAGCCCTGAGCAGGAACCATCAGAGGAACATGAGAACCCAGAAGATCCAGAGTCATCTGGTTCTGTCCTCTGAAGACACCTTCTCTGGAGAACAGGTTGGTCCTTCTGGTCTGCTTTACTGCAGCTCCGGAGACCAGGAAGCTGCCCAGAACTTTTCTGAGACTGTCCTCCGTCTCTACCTCCATTCACCCGTCTGCAGGACTCACTTACCGTGGTGAGTTTGGACAGGGTCTCCAGGCTGACGTCCATGCCCAGGTGGAGCCTTTGGCTTAGGGCCTCCAGCATGGCCAGACGCTGCTCCTCAGTTGGACTCTCCAGCGCCACCTGATGGACGAAGGCTGCGGTTACTGCTGCGGACAGCTGTCTGGGGCAGCTGCTGGTCGCCACCACCGCAACCCTGAAAAACATCACACGACGTCAGTCCGAGGCTGCGGCTCCGCCTCCACCAGCAGACGTGAAGCTAACCTGCTGGAGACGCTGGCCAGCAGGCGCCAGAGCGCCCCCATGAGCCTGCTCTCCTCCTGGGCGCCACCTCCTTGTCGGAGCAGGAGGTGCAGGTTCCTGAGCAGCAGGACGCAGGGCTGCGCGCCGCTAGCCCGCTGGAAGGCAGACGTCAGCTTTGCTTCAGACGCTGCCGGAGTGTTGCCTAGCAACGACACACAGTCCACCTACGACACAGACGCACGGGTGAGCGGCGGTTTCCAGGCTGAAGGTGGAACCCCGGCCCAAGTACCTTCAGCAGGTGGAGGTTGAGCCTGCGCCTGACCACGTCCACAACTGTCACCTTCCCACCACCTGCTGCTCCGGACAGGAAGATGGTGCAACCAGGGAGCAGGCCGCTACCACCGCAAACAGCAGCAGGTGTTAGAAGCACGCCATCAGCTTCATCAGCTTCATCATCACCATCACCATGATGGTGATCATCATCACTACCACCGATACCACCATCATCATCATCACTATGGTTATGGTGATGGTTTTGACCATCATCACTATCATCACCATCATCACCACCACCGTCATCTGTGGGCGACTCACCTGTGCTGCAGGTGAGGTGCGATGATGCTGCTGAGGAGGTTGATGGTTGGCTCAAGACCTGGAAAGGACAAACGGGTCCACAGAGACCCTCCGTCCCCGCAGCTGTGGGGGACGGTGCTGTTGTTGGACGCCCCCTGCAGGCAGACCACACATGCTCCGTCTTGGTGCAGAAATCAAACACGTCCTGGGCAGGGTAACCCCTGACCTCTAATCCCTGACCTGGATGTCCACGTGGGGTCAGAGTGGACCATCTCAGACTGAGCATCCAACTGAACCAGATGACTCACCAGGTACAGAGAGGTGTGCAGTCTGTCCACCAGGTAAGCCCCGCCCCCCTCGCCTCCCTCTCCTTGCACACGTGGACACACAGCGTGCACTCTGAAGAACACTGCTGGACACCTGGCAGGAGCACACAAACACCATCTGCTGGTTCTCAGACCGTGGAACAAAGAAATCAAACACCCATCGGTCACGTTGCGGAACGTTGTCGGCTGTTCCCCGGAGATGGTCAGTCCAGCTGGAGGCGGAAAACGCAGACGTACGTGTGGATCCACTCCGGACGCTGGTCCTGCAGGTCTGGATGGTTTTCAGCTGGAATCGTCAGGATGTCCCCCTGTAAAACCAGTCTGAACACACACACACACACACACACACACACACACACACAGATGTTAGCATGTACCTGTGTAGGTTCTCAATCATCTCAGTCATCCGGGTCGTGGTTATCCAGGAGTAGACTTTGTGTTTATCATGGCTTGTTTAGCTTTTCCTTGAAAAGGTTTCGCCTTCTGATTAAGGTAAGGATGAAGTCTACTCCTGGATGTTAGCATGTAGCTCCTTTAGCCAGTGTACCTCGGTGTGCTGAAGTGTTGGGACAGCAGGTTGTCATAGCAACGCAGACCTTCATACAGCGGCAACACAACCGGCTGAACGTGAAGCTCGCTGGCGAACGGCGGCGAGAAGGAGCGGCAGACGCTCTCAGAGCCAAGGCTGCCAACCACAGCAGGGGGCGGAGCCAACCTCTGGAACAGCAGGACAGGCACAAACGCTGTGTGTGTGTGTGTGTGTGTGTGAGTGTGTGAGTGTGTGAGTGAGTGTGTGAGTGAGTGCGCCCACCTTCATCTTCAGCGCGTAGCTCCTCCTGGGGACCTGTTCTCCCTGGGTCAGGTTGAACCAGAGTGTTGGTGAGATGAAGCCTTCCTCCTGCTGTTTCTGTGGTTCTGGACTCTGGATCTGGTCCGCCACCAGGATGGAGACCAGTCGGTGGGTGGACGCCCCTGGCCTCCACAGCCTCACCCACTCCTGGTTGAACAGCCCCAGCTGCAGCAGCAGCTGCTTGCTCACAAAGATGCAGTTGTCCACGTCTACACTGGTGACGCCAAAGTGGCGCCGGGCGTCCACCACCTTCACCTCCAGCCGGCACTCCAGCGCCTGCAGCACGCCGCAGACGCCCGCGCTCAGGAGCCTTCGGCTGTCTAGCAGACACCCACCGGCCCCCAGCCCAGCGGCACAATGGGCGAAGTCTGACACGCAGAGGCGCACCGGTCGGCAGGGCCCAGCCGGCGCCACAGGCTCCAGCAGATGGGCGCCGTCGGTGAGAACCACGGCGGTGTCGGCCGTGATCTTGACCCTGCATCACCGGAGCGCAGTCCAGGACCAGCAGCTCGGCCGTCACCTGCAAACAAGCACACGTCAGCCGGCCCTCCTGGCCCCTGGTGCCTTGGAAGTCAGAGGGAATCGGACGTTGTCGATTCAGAACGGTTGGATTCTAACGGTTAAGATGGGAACGGCAGCTTTAGAATCTTCCCTCCGTCTCTGAAGACCAGAACTATTCCACCAACAACCAAGCGGAGCAGCCTTGATATCCTACTGCTGATGGGTTAGGGTCCAGGGTCGTCTGGGGTCATCTGACCAGAGACGACCCCCCCGAGCCCCCCTGTTCTTGTTTGAGAGACTTTTTGCTCGTTTCTGACTGAATATTTCAAATGTACCTCCTTTTTTCAGCTGAGCCCGTTTTGAAAGCGCTTCCTGAATCTAGCGGCTGATATTCGCCTCCTCTCCCCGCGCCGTCTGGTGGAGCCCTACCCCCGACCTGGCCGGCTCCTTTCCCGGCCCTCCCACCTGTTCCGGCTCCTCTCCAGGCGGCGCCAGCGGCAGCAGCAGCGGCTCTCCCCGCCGGGCGAGCAGCGGCTGTCTGCGGAGGCACAGGTCGTGCAGCCGGCTGATGAAGTGTGCGGAGGTCGCCCAGCGGAGACTCTGTCTGCCCCGGGCTCCGAGCACTACTCTCTGGAGTCTGACTGGCTCCGCGGCTCGGACGGTGCCGGTGGTGTCGAGGTCCCCGAGCTGGTGGAAGCGCATGAAAAAGCGGCTGGTGTACAGACGCACTCGGCTTCGGGACTTGACTGTGGTTCCGTCCTCGGCGGTCGAGTGAACACGCAGTAAAAGTGTCGGGATAGCGGAGCCGTGAGGCCGCTGCGGGCGGAAGAGGACGGTCGGGGGGTCCTTGTCATCTTGGAAGAGTGAAGGGAACCGAGAGGCGGACAGCAGAACATCGAGGGGACCCAGGTGAGCTGGAAAACGCTCCAAACAGCACAGCTCTGCCGGAGCCGCCATCTTGTCTGCGTCATCACCCTGCGCCAGCGTCGCCGCTGCCGCCTGCCGGCAGATCTGAGTACTACAGGTAAAGTTGGCTCGATCCTGATTCTTGATCCATAAACTTCACAAAGTGGTCACAAATTAACTTTAGCTACAGACTGAAATGACCAGAGTTAGTAGGCAGTTAGTAGGTAGTGTGTTTCAGTTTTTCTTTTGTGAAAAACGCCTGACTGACGTCTGACGCAGGTGGGTCAGATCAAGATGGCGCTCAGCCACCCACCACCATCACTTTTACTCTGACATGAGTCCAGCACCAGGTCTGACTGGTTCAGCTGGGTTTAGTGGAATTTAGGAAGAATGACAGCCAGCCAGCTCCACTTCCTTTATTCCTCAGCCTGCACAAACAGAAGCTCCGACTGTCAGCTGGTCGCCACGGCAACCTCGGACACATCATGCGTTCAAAAAGGAAAACAGGCAACACATCAGAGCATGTTGAAGTTTATACATCACCAGGTCAAAAATAAAGATGCCTTTAAGGGGAAATGCTTCAATTATATACAATTCAGTGCATAAATTAAATGTAAAAATCTTCCAAAATTGAAGGAGTAAAGCATGCCTGTTGTCATAGCATGAGAGGGAGCCAGAGGACTTTCTTCTCTTCACATCTTCATACTGAGCAGAAGTCAAACAGGATCTAGTTATTCAGGTGAGCACACTGCAGGTGGGGCTCTCCTCACCACAGCCTGGAGCTAGAAGGTTGGGACCGAGTCTCCTCTCAGCCCGAAGGTGAAAAGGCTGCTCTGATCATGCTAAGGGCCCCCAGCAGCAGCCTGAAGGCTCCTCCTGCTCCTCAGCATTCCTGGTCCCTCCTCCAGGCCTGCTGAGATGATCTGAGGACCTCCCTTCAGCCAGCACCAGAAGATCTCTGCAAGTCTACCGACAGCCTTTAGCAGGAGTCCTGGGAAAAGGTTGGAGGTGGAGGAGTGAGATCAGGTCTAGGGTGGACCCAGGACGCCACCTCCCGGGTGGGTCATTATCTGGGAGCCAGAGCTGGCTGCCTGGCCTGTGGCGGCCCTGGAGCTGGCCCGCCCGCTCTGGCTCTGTTCTTGGCAGAGGTGCAGCCGGACCATGTCTGACTCTGGGTGCCGGCTTCCTGCGAGCTGCTGCGCCGCAGGCCGGCGGCGGTCCGCGGCGGGAGCACCGGGACGGTCGGGGTTCGAACTGAGAGGGGTCGCCGGGTGGGGCCCGGGCGCTGGGGAGAAGGGCTGTCGGTCCGGGAGTGGCGGAGCTGAGGCTCCGCGGTTTCCCGTCAGGACAGGCGGGGGCCGCCGAGGGCTGGCCGAGGGGGCAGGGCCAGCAGAGGGGCGGGGACACGAGGACGCCGACCTGGGAGGAGTCGGCTTCCATTTCCGAAGTGTGCCTGGTCCGATCCTGGGGACCCTGCAGACAGAGAAGAGGTCAGAGGTCAGATGTTCAGAGACGGAGAGAGGGAGGGAGGGAGCTCTGAGGGCCACGCCCACTGCCCGTAGGCCACGCCTACCCATTAATGCAGGAGGAGGCTGCTGCTCCTGCAGCGCTGGGCTCTGGAGGCCTCCTTCCTGAGGCAGCAGGTCTGGGGATGCGGCTCCTCCTGGACTCCTGCGAGACATGGGCGTCCTCCTCCGAGCTGGAGGCTCTTCTTTGCTCCTCATCCCCAGAGGACAAGGATGACGTCCCAGAGAGCACCCTTCTCCTCATCCAGCGACTCTGTTGCTTCTGCACCAGGAAACGGGCCAGGTCTGGAGCCCTGGTGCGCCGCTGAAGCCCAGCACGTGCTGAGAAGGCGGAAGACTCCTCGGAGGCAGGTTTCTCCTCAGAAATGAGGACGGGAATTCGACTGCGGCTTCTGGACTTTGAGGACAAGCGGGCTTCTGGTCTGCTCGGCTGGATTCTGGAAGAGTTTTCGCCTGTTACCTGATGCTTCCCAGGGTCTGCCGGTGCCCGAGGTTCTGGGACGGGCTCTGAGGACTCTGGACCATTCTTCTCTGCTGGTGGCCTGACCTCTGGGCTGGAAGCGTCTGGGCAGTCCTGAAGCAGTCCTGGGTCTGCTGCTGAAGACCTGCTGCTTTCCCGCTGGCCCTCCTTCCCACCGGGGCCGTTGGAGGGCATGACGTTCAGGTGGGACGTCTCTGCGATGTGGACGAAGGTGCGCTCCACTTTAGTGAAGGGCGGAGACGCCGGAGCAATGGGCGGAATCGGCCTTAGGTCCGATCGCAAGGCAGGAGACAGGCGGCCCGTCTCCCAGGCTTCCAGCTGAAGGCCGTGATCATTATGGGCTGTGAGGGTGCAGGGTGTCGCCAGCTCGCCCTCCCCCACATGCTCTCCGCCTGAGGGAGACTTGCGAGTGTCTCCAGGTGAGAAGAGGACCAGGGTTTTGGAGGCGTCCTCCAGGTCTGGGTCGGCATCGGCGGCTGAGGCCTGCTCCTTCTGGCCCCGCTGGTCCTCGGCCATTAGGGTGGAGGGGGCAGCGTCCTGGCTCCGCTCAGGGCTCCTCTGACTGCCTCCGCTGCTGGACTCACTCTTGGTGGCCTCGTCCTCCTTTGGCCCCGACGCTTCCAGGATTTCTCCTTCAGGAGAGGCCGAGCCCTGGCGAGGAGGTAAGGAGCCGTCCGGCACCACGGCTAGGGAGTGGGCTCTCTCCACCTGGAGCTGAGCAAGCGTGTGGAGCTGCTTCCTCTCCAGGCTCTGGTCTTTGGTGCGCTCATCTGGGCAGGACGATGCTGTGGGGGAGGAGCCCTGGAACAAGGAGAAGAAGGGTGGTTAGAGGTGGTCAGCAGCTCCTCCAGGACAACTAGAACTAGGAAGAACAGGTCTTTGTGCGACCGTGATGTCCTTCAAACGCGTCTGGCCCAGAGGACCAACAGAAGCGTCCCGGGCCACTCCCAGTCCAGGGAAGACATCAGCAGGTCTGCCACCTGACTGGAAAGCGGAGGGTAGCCGCGGTTGGTGGTCAGCTGGAACCTCTGACCGTTCTTCTGTCAGCAGGACCGTCTCAGGTCTCAGCCCGTCTTCAGCGTTCAGCAGACATACACAAACATGTCTGAAGCCCAAGAACCTACACAGACAAGCCCAAGAACGACAGGAGCAAGTAGCATCTGCCTCCAAAGGCATTTATTGTCATTCTGGTTCGTACAGGAGCTTTTCCAGATTGTCAAGGTTACATACGTGGATAAAAAAGGCACCAAAATGCATCGCAGAGTTTGTCGTCTCCTCAGGTGAGTTCTCATGGAGGTCCAGCACACAGGCTAGCCACCGACCACCCTGCTGATTAGCATGCTAGCAGAGCTCCACTACAAAGAGATTCTCTTTATGTACACTCACTGTCCTTTACAAAAGGCTGAGACCCACGTTGGCGTCCAGTCCTGGAAAAAAGGTATGGTACAGGTGAAAGGTCAGAGTTCATCACAAAGGGTCTTCCTGTACAGCTGGGAAGCTTCAGAGAGGGAAGCCAGCGTCTACAGGCTCCCACTAGTCTGTAGCTTAGCCTAGCACCATGCTAACACGCCAACAGGGGCTCCTGAATCAGAACGTTGGAGCTGCTCACCACTGCCGCCTTCCTTCCTGCTGGGTGAGCAGCTGGTCTAGGACTGAGCTCAGAGCAGCTGGCCACAGGTTCCTCCGTTCCAGGAACCAGGAACCCACACGCGAGTCCTGCTCTTCAGGAAGGAAAGCTCCACCAGAGGTAACACTGATGCTAACAGCTGGAGCCACGCCCACACCAAAGGAGCCTGGCTCTGCTTCCACTCCCACACGCCCTACCGTTCCCATGGCAACAAAACAGAGGCAGGCGCAGCCAAACCCAAGAGACCTCAGACCGATGAGTAGCTCCAGTCGTCCTCCAGGCAGGACCTGGAGAAGAGCCGTACAATTGGCTGTCAAAGCCCGCCTCCGAAAATCCTCACAGAGAACATTTCAGACAGGAGGCAGCTCAGGCTCCAGCAGCCAATGAGAAGAGCCCGTCAGGACGCGCTGGAGACCAGACTGAGGAGTTCACCACCACGCTGACCCTCCTGGTCACCAGGGGGCGCCACAAACACAACACACGCCAAAGGTCAGCCCCTGGCCTCTTTCCTAAGCTCAATTATTCCCTCCGGTGAGCTTTCAGTGACAAAGTGCTGAGTGATGAAGAGGAAGCTGGACCGAAAGACGAAGGCCACAGCATCAGCAGCCGCATGGAAGACCCAAATTAACCTTCAGCACGAATCCTCCACCTCACGGGATTAAAACCAATCTGACAACTGGATGCTGAAAGCTCTGCCCTGTTACAGGCAGGTGTTTTGAAAAGAAAGTCCAAACTGAAGAGGAATAAAAATAGATCAAAACTAGATAAATACCATTGGGAAACATGTGGGAGCCAAACATATCTTTGACAAGAGTGAGATGTCAGGGCCTGGCACCCATCTCAGAGCACAAACAGGTGAAGGGTGCAAGCGGAGAAGAGAAGAAAAAAGGAAAAGAACTATCCTTCAATGTAGTTAAGGCCACTGTTTCTCCTAAATATTACTTAATTTACTGAAAACTTTATTGCTATTTTGGTGGTTTTGATCACAAACATCAGGCATTTCTGTCTAAGTGCTGCTACAGGATCCAAACCCCACCGCAAACAAGCAAACAAGCAAAAAAACCAAACAAACAAGCGAACAAGCAAACAGGTGTGGAGGACACCGTCTCCTGATGGGATGAAATCAACTAACGTTCTCCTCCGGCCCAAATGAAGCCCTTAGGCCAGTGTGTCAGTGTGTCCACCTCATGGTGGCGCTAGAGGACACAGGTGAAGGTGGTGGCTGTGTCACATGACCAAAGCTGCGGTTCCAGTTCAGCCATGACCCGACCACCCCGCTGGGTCTGCGGCGAAACAGGGACCGTTACCATGACGACCAGCAGACCTCCGGGAAAGGTTAAAAAATGGTGTCAAGGAGACCAGTGTTTCCACAGTTTATTGCAAAGAATTCCCTTCCTGCTCTTCGTCGTCATCGTCATCGTCATCGTCATCGTCATCACTTAGTGGCGGATTTGTTTTTTCTCCACGTGTGAGGTCCTGGATGAATGTGTGGTGTCTTTGTGTGTGCGTGTGTGTGGGTGTGTGTGAGTCTGTGTGCTCTCAGCTGTTTTTGCTCATTAGCCTAGCTAGCATCTGCTGCAGCTGCGACCTGGACGCGTGCAGCACCGAGGGCCGGCTCCGCGGGCTGCCGGGCGCTGGCAGCGTCCCTGCGTGTCGCCGCCGGGCCGTGGCGGCGGCGGCGGCGGTGTGGGCAGGGCTGCTCTCGGCGGAGCGGCTTCTCTGGATGAAGCCTCCTTCTGCGTGAGGATACTGCTCCGTCTCCAGCGTGGAGGAGGAGAAGACGTAGGAGGCCAGCCTCCTCAGCTGATTGGGCCGCGGGTGGTGCCGCTCCTCTTCAAACTGGAAACAGACCAATCAGAACGAGGGGGCGGGGTTAACAGCTGGAGACTGGAACTCTTTGTATGAATAGAGATGCTAGGCTACATGCTAAGACTCTGCTGTCCCTCCCCCTCGCCGCCAGTCTAGTCAGGACAGAGCTGATTGGTTCTCTCATCTACAGCTGACTGCTCAAGGGTGCAGAGGGCGGAGCTACAGTTAGCAGCTAGCAGCTAACAGAGAACATGCTTTCCCGTAGGGAGGAGCAGCACAAGCACGTTTGTATCAGAGTGGAGGTTCTGCAGCAGAACATGAGGAGGAGAACGAAACCAGGAGAGAGATGGAGTGATGGAGAACACGACCAAGAACAGAAGGAAGAACACAAAGTGAGAGAACAGAGAGTGTTCCTAAACTGTGCTTACCCTGAAACATTCTTCTTCTGCTGCTTCTCCCAGCGCCACGCTCGCTCTGTTCTCTCCTCGGCGACTCAAACTCGAAATACTGCGTACGCTTAAAGCGAAGGGTGGGGGTGTGGCGGGGGAGGGGCTAAAGAGGAGTAAAGAAGAAGTAGACGGTCCTCGGCAGTCCAGTCCACCTGTGAGCATGCTAACGCGGCGCTAGCAGACGGAGCTTCGGCCTGCGGTGTGGAAGAGCACGTGTGAGCAGCTGGAAGCTGAGCGCCACCCTTCCCGCTGGGATGAACGTCTGCTTCTCTAAACTCTGCCTCTCGCACCCGCGCCCGGCGCTTCCAACAGAAAAAATGAGTGAATGAGGAAAATCAAAGGTCACAAAGTGAACATGGAGAAATGACGCGCACACGTCCGTTAACAAGTCCAGATTCCAGTTCTCCCAGTCCTCCGGAGTCGGGGCTTGTCCCAGAAATCTGTCCTCTTCTACTTCCTGTCCACGCGAGTTTGGCTTCACGCTACGGACGCGTGGCGGTGTGAGTGGAAAAGAGCGCCGACACAACAAACGCCTTGGGGGAAAAAAGCACGCTTGTGGGCTTCTCTGGTGACAAGTCCAGTTCCTCTGGGAGAACGTGTCCAGGCGGGTGTCTTCAGGTGGGGTTAGCCATCGGTCTTTCTACACCAAACAACCTGCTAGCTTTCACATTTTCTCCAGGTTAGAAAGGCCCAGAAGCCCCCAAATATGTAACTGGTATTATTAGGATATGACGATCGTTTTTATGGTTGTTATTCCAGCCCACAGTGTGACTGCAGCATGCCAGATGGGGAAAAAACCTTCACCCAACTGGGAAAACCGATGAAAAAGGTCAGAAAAGGAGCTAAAGCTCAACACTCGATGAGAGCCTGCTAAGCTAGAAGAGTCAACCATGAGGGCAAGCTAGCACAGTAAAGAAATGCTCATGTTCAGGTGCCACCCGCCGCCTCCTTCACCCCACAGCAACTCTCGTGAGCTGGTAACCATGGAAACGGGAATATCAGAGACCGAGCTAGTCAGAAATACTTCGTTAGCTGCTTTCTCTCCTGATGAAGCCAGGAAATGACCTTTTAACCCATCAGAGACAGCCAGAGCTGCTAAGACCCCACAGACAAAGACAGACCCGTCAGAACCTTCCAGACCAGAGGCCTCAGACCCGACCTCTGAGCTGAAAAATCGTTCTGGTGCTTCACCGTCAGCTTGAGGAAGCATAAATGAACATTTCAACAGTTTGAAGTGTGGAAAAGGTTGAAAAAGAACCAGAAAAGCTTTGGAGGCTTGTGTGTAATCATACTGGGACACCAGTCCCCCTCATACTGGACAAACTGGTGTTTTCACAGGACAAAGCCAACAAACACGCCAGCAGCCTGACACAGCAACTTCCTGTTCCACTTCAAAATAAAACCAGGATGCAAACAAACGCTAGGAGAAAAGACTGCACTGCCTGGATAGGCTAGTAAGCAGCATCCATCCATCTAGCCGTCCATCCATCCACCCATCTATCCAGTCGTTAAACCCATCCATCCACTGATCCATCTAGCCGTCCATCCATCCATCCATCCATCCACCCATCCAACCACCCACCCATCTTTGTCTCCTGGTCCACTGGGACCAGGTTGAGCCACTCCAGCGTCCCTCAGACCCTGGGTTTCCGAGGAGAACCAAGGACTCCGAACACAAAGGAGCCTCTTACCGGTCTGTGTGGTCCCACAGGCTCCGACTCTCTTCGACGGGGGCGTCCCGACGGCAGCGAGTGACAGGGAGACTGAACGGGGCTTGAGCCGTTTCTCTTGGATCCCTCCTCCTCAGCTAGCGTTAGCATCCCTCGGTTAGCGTCCCTGCTGTGGGTCTTTGGACGGACCACCAGCTCCCCTGCTGGACACACAGAGTTGGGACACAGGTTTGAAGACCTCTGGGACGAGACGCCCACCCTAAAGGACACAACGGTACCGCAGCCAAGCAGGTGGGCCTTAGCGTCCGGATTACGGGCTAGCGGGAGTGCAGCTGCCCTCTGCTACCCTAGCTCACACGCGCACACGCATGCGCACCTGACGCGTATTCGTCATGTTTGAGCACAACCAAGCGGCAGAATCAGGACGGGACATTGCTACACTAACACGAGGACAGAGGAGGCGGGCGGCGGCGCGCTACAGAAGGAGGTGGGGGCAGTATGGAGAGCAGTCGCACCTGCAGCCCTGAGCCTCCTCCTCTCCTCCTGCTCCTCCAGGGGGCGGAGCTCCTCGGGCTCCTCGTCGGTGGTTCCTGATGTGGTTGGCTGGAAGTCTCGCAGCTCCGCCTCTTTGTCGATAATCACCCACTCTTTGCTGTCAAAGTCCTCCTCCTCGGCCAGCGGCACCGAGCGGATGAAGGCGTTGCTGTGCGCCTCCTGGTCCACGGACGCCGCCGACGCCTCCTGGTGGCCGCTGGCCTGTCTGTCCCCATGGCAACCGGGCTCCACAGACAGCATCTGGGCTGGCTGGGAGGAGTAGATGTGTCTGGACGGGGAGCCGAGGACGTCCATCCGGGACCTGGAGCAGGGAACATCGGATGAGTGCCGGAGCCACCGAGGGCCCGCACCGGCGCCCGGCCACGGCCGTCTCACCGTTGACCATAGGCGTCCGCCCGACCCTCGGCCGCAGACAGGCGCTCCGACTCGGGGCTGTTGACCCGGCGGTACCGTAAGGAGCGGCCCTGAGCGGACGGCGAGTCCGGAGCTCCTCCTCGCCCCGGAGACACGGGACACGCCCCTCGGCCAGCCTCGTCTTCCTGTGGCCCCTGCGGTGACAAAGGAAGCAGTACGTGGCAGGGCGACGCCGCAGACGCTACCATCAAAGGTGAAAGATCAAAGATTTGGAGTCCACCTTGGTCAGGCTGATCCGGAGTCTGTTGCGGTTAAAGTCGGTGTCCTCCCAGGCCTCGCCCAGCTCGCCTGCGTTGGGAAGTCCGGCCTCAGCAAGGCGGCTGGACGGCAGCGGGGGAGGCGGCGCGTTCTCCTGGTCGCTCAGGTGCTCGTCCTGGAGGACGTCATCGGTGTTTTCTCGCTGAAGGTCTCCGGGACCCGGCGTGATGACGGCTCTGTGGAAGCAGAAGGCTGGTCAACGCTCCTGCTCCCTGAGCTCCACCCCCAAGGAGCTCCGCTGCCTACCCGACCATGGCGGCAGTGGGCCGCGTGTTGTGCTGTGGCTGGGCGGAGCCGCTGGTTGAGAGAGTGACATCACTTCCTGCCTTCTCCCAATCGAAGGGCTCGTTCTCGGTGATGATCCGCTCCTTCATGCTGTTGTCGAACACCGACATGAGCAGCTGCAACCAAAATGACAAGAGAGGGATGAGGCGGCGGAGCCACAGCTAAAGACAGCGTGGTTCCCAGTGGGCGGAGCTACCTGGTAGTCCGGTTTGGTGTAGTAGTCCAGTGCCTGAATGTGGTCCAGAAAGACGTTGAACTCTGAAGGCATGTGCTTGAGCAGCATCCGGTGGTCGTAGCGCTCCTTGATCTGACCCACCTGCTCCTGGAACCAGCACAGCCCACAATCATCAGGTCCACAATCAGCAGAACCGGCCGGACCTGCGGCAGAACCGGCCGGACCTACGGCAGAACTTGTGTCACAAAGCTCACTTCCTAAATGTCCTGATAAACGGGTCAGCGCCCCACTAGAGCTGGACTCTAGTACAGGAGAGGGCAACCAACCCCAGCTAACCGAGAACAGTGGGGGGCAACTGTCCTCCACCTGAGGAACCAAGCGGAGGTTCCTGTAGATGCAGTTGGGATCCTTTATATATAAAGCTCTACCTTGTCTTTGATCTTTCGCCATGGCAACTGTCCAACGGCAAACTCCACCAACATATAGAAGAGGGACCACAGGTCGTCATGGCGACCCATTTCCTGTGGGGGAAATCAAAGCCTGGTCAAAAGAGGCTGAGGCGAAGCCCGAGCAGCCGTGCCCATCACACCCACCTTGTTCTTGTGAGCGTTGACGGAGGCGTAGCGCACCGTCCCCCTGAAGCCCGCCACCGTCCTGGGCTGAGCACCACACAAGGTACACACAGTCGCACCATCAGTCAGCAAACTGGTACCAGTCAGGGGGGGCCAGTCTGCTCATCACTTGGTCTGGGTTTCGAATCGACTAGGTTGTTGTGTCTTAGAATCATAAAAGGCTATCTAGCATGCTAAGCAGTTCCTCTCTACAGGTCCAGAGTGCTCCTGGGAACCTGTGGCGCCATCAGGGAAAGGACCAGCGGTCGGCTCTGATTGGCCAGGACTCGCTCCTCGGCGCTCGCCACAAACTGGCTGTGAAGTGATGCTAGCACTGGCCTGCTGACTTAGGAGCTAGCTCAAAACATAAAAGCTAATGCTAATCTGAGGGGAATCATGCACAGCATACAAGCTAAACGTCAGTGTTGAGCGGGTGACAGAGCTGTGACCTCTGTCACCATAGGAACCACTCACATCCCTGGGTAACCATGGAGATGATGGAGAAATGGGAGGCATGCACATCAAAATCATAAATCCAAAGGAACTGTAAAAAAAGAAACAAAAATCACAAGACTGAAAAGGCAAACGATGAGACTTCAGACAATCAACCGAGAGACGGATGGGACAGAGGATCCTAGGAGCCCGTTTCCAGGGCGACCGGCGCAGCTACACGCCACCGTCTCCAAACGGAGAAGTGGGCGGTGGAGATGAGCCACAGCAGGACCGCTGCCGTGGTGATCTGGACAGGAAACCAGGTCGCTGATTGGACGCCGACATGAACGCGCCACCGGCCCCGCCTTCCTTTACCAGCAACAACAGCTGATGGAGCAAGAACTCCTCCCACCGCGGCTGATGCCAAACAGGACAGGCGAGGGTGGAGCTGATCAGCTGATCTTACCGGGCGGACCTCTCCGGTGGTGTTGGTGTACTGCCTCGCCAGGCCAAAGTCCAACATGTAGCACTTTCGATAGGTGGAGGGCAGGCGTCCCATGGCGAAGTTGGACTGCACACAAAGGTGGGAGAGAGTGGGGCGGTCCAAGGTTACCGTGGTATCCAGAGGGCGGCCATCAGTCAGACCAATAAAAACCCAGCAGATCATCAGCTCAGTGGGGAGGAGCCACCGCTCGTCCCACGCCTACAGTCAGCCAGGAAGCCCTGAGCCCTGAGCCCCCGTTATCCCCTGACCTCGTGTTTGCACACGTGTCGGTGCCTCCAACACGTGGGCGTGGTGACCTACCGGCTTGATGTCGCGGTGGAGGAAGCCCACCGAGTGGATGGCTTCGATGGACTCCAGGATCTGCTTGCCCAGCCTCAGGGTGGTGCTCATGGTGAACGTTCCTCTGGGCTGACTCCGCCGCAGGTCGGCCAGGTTCCGCCCCTGAGCAAGAGGACACACCCCCAACCCAATCATAGCGCCGGTAGGCTCCACCCATCTCAGGCTCAGTCAAACCACCTGAAATCAGCTCCTAACCCAGATGAAGCCACGCCCACATCACCTTCACGCCAGCTCACCTGAAGCTGCATCACCACATAGTTGAACTTGTCGTTGCGCCCACAGCCGATGAACTTACAGACGTGGTTTTTACCTAGAACACAACCAGACAGAACAAAGCCTAGCCTCCAACATGCTAGCAAAGGTGCCAAGAGCCCAGCTGACGTTAGTGGAGGCTTGGGGTTGGGCTTGGGCTTGGCTCCGCTACAACAGTCTCACCCTGAAGCTTCTTCAGCACGGCCACCTCCATCTTCAGCACCTGCTTGGGCTGCTGAGCTGACTCCACCTTTAACGCCACATTCTCCCGAGTCAGCAGGTCCAAGGCCTCATAGATTTCTCCAAAGCCGCCTCCTCCGATCTTCTTCAGCTGACACATCAGAAAAGCACAACAGCCTGGAGGTCAGTGCTCCTGAGGCTCCTTGGGTTCTGCTGCTCCAGAACCTTGTCTGAAAACACCACTGTGAAGTTCTCTCTGCACCAACAGCACACAGGCGGCATGCTAACAGCAGCTAGCCGCTGCGCCAGCTCTACGTGAAGACATCTCCAGCGGATCAGCGTCTGTGCACTCACCACTTTCCAGCGGTCTTTGACCATGCAGTTGGGCGGCAGGATGTCGGCCTGCTCGGATGTTCCGTTCATGCTGCCGTTGTCCTGGAGACCCGGAACTAGGCACTGCATCTGCCAGCCAGACAGAACACGAGCAGCTCCCAGTTTAAAAGAGCCATTTATCTGTGTGGAGAAGGCAAGGGTCAGACGGTCCCTGTCCTGAAGAGCAGAGCCCGAGGAAGCAGCGGTGGGACCAGGATCCTGTCCCCCAGGACAAGCCATTCATCAGCCGATCAGGGTGCAGGCTGGGACACGGACGGGGACGCCAAAAGCAGCTGGACGTTCTGCTGCAAGAACTTCCCACCATCAACCTAGCAGGACATTTCCCGGCATGTCTGATAAAACCAGAGCAACCCTGAGGTCCAACCAGGGACACTGTCTCAGAACCACATGCTGGTTTCTGACGGTGGAACCACAGAAGCCACCAGGACACCAAGAAAGTTGTTGGACCACAGAAGGCGACTGAGGTGGATGCTTGCACAAAAACCTCAAAGTGAAGTAGAAGAGGAGGAGCCTCAGTCATCAGACGCCTCCAGGAAGGTTCCTCAGAGTGCGAGTCTGAGCTGAAGGACCAGCTGACGACCACGTGACCAACACGGCTCTGACATGGACGTATGTCAGCTGACAAAGTGATCTCCACGCCTGCTCCCCCAGGAATCTGTGAGGCCCTAACCCCTGACCCTAACCCAGCTGGGATAACTCTAACCCAACCCAGGAGGGAGAGGTTAACTCTAACCCAACCCAGGAGTGAGAGGCTAACTCTAACCCAACCCAGGAGGGAGAGGTTAACTCTAACCCAACCCAGGAGTGAGAGGCTAACTCTAACCCAACCCAGGAGTAAGAGGCTAACTCTAACCCAAACCAGCAGTGAGAGGCTAACTCTAGCCCAACCCCCAGGAGTGAGAGGCTAACTCTAACCCAACCCAGGAGGGAGAGGCTAACTCTAGCCCAACCCCCAGGAGTGAGAGGCTAACTCTAACCTAACCTAGGAGTGAGAGGCTAACTCTAACCTAACCCAGGAGTGAGAGGCTAACTCTAACCCAACCTAGGAGTGAGAGGCTAACCCTAACCCAACCCAGGAGGGAGAGGTTAACTCTAACCCAACCCAGGAGTGAGAGGCTAACTCTAACCCAACCCAGGAGGGAGAGGTTAACTCTAACCCAACCCAGGAGTGAGAGGCTAACTCTAACCCAACCCAGGAGTGAGAGGCTAACTCTAACCTAACTCAGAAGTAAGAGGCTAACTCTAACCCAACCCAGGAGGGAGAGGTTAACTCTAACCCAACCCAGGAGTAAGAGGCTAACTCTAACCCAATCTAGGAGTGAGAGGCTAACCCTAACCCTAACCCAGGAGTGAGAGGCTAACTCTAACCCAACCCAGGAGTGAGAGGCTAACTCTAACCCAACCCAGGAGTGAGAGGCTAACTCTAACCTAACTCAGAAGTAAGAGGCTAACTCTAACCTAACCCAGGAGTGAGAGGCTAACCCTAACCCAACCCAGGAGGGAGAGGCTAACTCTAACCCAACCTAGGAGTGAGAGGCTAACTCTAACCCAACCCAGGAGTGAGAGGCTAACTCTAACCCAACCTAGGAGTGAGAGGCTAACTCTAGCCCAACCCAGGAGTGAGAGGCTAACTCTAACCCAACCTAGGAGTGAGAGGCTAACTCTAACCCAACCCAGGAGTGAGAGGCTAACTCTAACCCAACCCAGGAGGGAGAGGCTAACTCTATAACCCAACCCAGGAGGGAGAGGTTAACTCTAACCCAACCCAGGAGTGAGAGGCTAACTCTAACCCAACCCAGGAGTAAGAGGCTAACTCTAACCCAAACCAGCAGTGAGAGGCTAACTCTAGCCCAACCCCCAGGAGTGAGAGGCTAACTCTAACCCAACCCAGGAGGGAGAGGCTAACTCTAGCCCAACCCCCAGGAGTGAGAGGCTAACTCTAACCTAACCTAGGAGTGAGAGGCTAACTCTAACCTAACCCAGGAGTGAGAGGCTAACTCTAACCCAACCTAGGAGTGAGAGGCTAACCCTAACCCAACCCAGGAGGGAGAGGTTAACTCTAACCCAACCCAGGAGTGAGAGGCTAACTCTAACCCAACCCAGGAGGGAGAGGTTAACTCTAACCCAACCCAGGAGTGAGAGGCTAACTCTAACCCAACCCAGGAGTGAGAGGCTAACTCTAACCCAACCTAGGAGTGAGAGGCTAACTCTAACCCAACCTAGGAGGGAGAGGCTAACTCTAACCCAACTCAAAAGTAAGAGGCTAACTCTAACCCAATCTAGGAGTGAGAGGCTAACTCTAACCCAACCTAGGAGGGAGAGGCTAACTCTAACCCAGCCCAGGAGGGAGAGGCTAACTCTAACCCAACCTAGGAGTGAGAGGCTAACTCTAACCCAACCTAGGAGGGAGAGGCTAACTCTAACCCAACTCAAAAGTAAGAGGCTAACTCTAACCCAATCTAGGAGTGAGAGGCTAACTCTAACCTAACTCAGAAGTAAGAGGCTAACTCTAACCCAACCTAGGAGTGAGAGGCTAACTCTAACCCAACCTAGGAGTGAGAGGCTAACTCTAACCCAACCCAGGAGTGAGAGGCTAACTCTTGCCCAAACCAGGAGTGAGGGGCTAACTCTAGCCCAATCTAGGAGTGAGAGGCTAACCCTAACCCAACCCAGGAGTGAGAGGCTAACTCTAACCCAACCCAGGAGTGAGAGGCTAACTCTAACCCAATCTAGGAGTAAGAGGTTAACTCTAACCTAACTCAGAAGTAAGAGGCTAACTCTAACCCAACCTAGGAGGGAGAGGCTAACTCTAACCCAGCCCAGGAGGGAGAGGCTAACTCTAACCCAACCCAGGAGGGAGAGGCTAACTCTAACCTAACCCAGGAGGGAGAGGCTAACTCTAACCCAACCCAGGAGTAAGAGGTTAACTCTAACCTAACTCAGAAGTAAGAGGCTAACTCTAACCCAACCTAGGAGGGAGAGGCTAACTCTAACCCAGCCCAGGAGGGAGAGGCTAACTCTAACCCAACCTAGGAGTGAGAGGCTAACTCTAACCCAATCTAGGAGTGAGAGGCTAACCCTAACCCAACCCAGGAGTGAGAGGCTAACTCTAACCCAACCCAGGAGTGAGAGGCTAACTCTAACCCAACCTAGGAGTGAGAGGCTAACCCTAACCCAACCCAGGAGTGAGAGGCTAACTCTAACCCAACCCAGGAGTGAGAGGCTAACTCTAGCCCAACCCCGAGGACCAGCTGACCTTCGGCTGAAGCTACACCACCAGGTGGCGGAGGGTGTCTGCAGAGGAACCTGCGGAAGGCTCTGCTCGTCTCTGTGGACTCCAGGCTGGGGGGAAGCCCATGCTCTCATGCACGGCCAGGAGGCGCCATCACTGCATGCACAGCCCACTAAAACCACTAAAACCAGTCATTCTAGTCTGAAAGAGGCAAACTGGGGAAAGAGGATGCAAGCTAAAGGGGCGGAGCTTCTCTGCACCTGCAGTGATGCTGTGACCAATGACTGAAGTGGGTGGGACCACAGAGCCATGGGTTCGGTCCTATCAGAAGGGCAGACAGACGACAGCTGGAAGCTTCTCAACGGCCCAATTTTATCCAGATTTTAAAGGAAGTGACTTTAAAATGAGTTTGCTGCTGATGTTGGATGTTCACTCAGGTCGGAGGACTTTCACCTGGAGCAAAGTCCCACCACAGCTGGACCCCCGCGGAGCACCCAAGACTGGACATTAGCCCAGAAAAGCTCAGCACAGCAACAACTCTGTGGTCCTGGCAGGGGCAGAGGTCAGGTGCTGGTGTGTGGGGGCGGGGCTGGGGCGGGGCTGGGGCGGGGCAGGTGCACTCTGCCAAAAGCCAAATTTGCAGCATTCGAGTTTGGATGTGATGAAGTCGGTCAGAGCTCACCATCGTTGTGAACTTTAGAACAAATGTTCCTGTTCCTGAGTTAGCCTACAAGCCAAAGCAGAGGGCACGGTTACCCGAGACAAGCGCGGTCGGGCGCGTGCGCTCGCACGCACTTTCACACCTACACACACATCAAATGTCCTAACCAAAAAAATCCAGCCAACCTCACCAAAAACAGCTGCTGATGCTAAAAAACAAACACTGACGTGGTTTCCAGTGGGTCCAGTGGGTCCAGTGGGACCAGTGTCAGGTTTACCATCATCTAATGGTCTGAACAGATTCCACCACCAACATTGGTTTAGCAACGGAGCAGTCTCCCCTGGTGGAATCCATCCTTGTTCACTACCTAGCGCTCGAACTCGTGGGGACGCCATTTTGTGTCACGAAACGATGGCCGTTTCCTGTTGAGTGCACGCGTGTTACCCATGATGCACCGGGAGAGGTGCTGACTACATCGCTAACTACATATCCCATCATGCTCTGTGGACACGCAGCAGAAAGTGGAAGTGATGACAATTATTAGTTAATTATCAAGTTAATTATTACCTAAGATTAAAGTTAATGTTGGGGAAACAGTAACAAAAATCTCTAAATAACAATAAAAAAGGTTAATATTTTGATTGAACAAAAAAATAAATAAAATGACTGCAATTAAAATGACCGACAGCCCAGGTCCGCTTGTGATTGGACAGCCAGGTTGAAAGTGGCTCCACCCACTCATCCTCAGACCGCCCCCACACGAGAATACTAGTGACGTCAACAACGCCGCCAATACAATATTCAGCTAATCAACAAAAACAGTATTCAGCTAATTAAAGAGCACCGTATTGTAGCTCGTCGCTGGGTAAAACCTTTAGCTAACCGGGGAGGAGCTAACCTTGCTAACCTTGGTGCGTTCACTGATAGCTTTGGACACGTGACTGACTGGTGAAGGCTAATGAGGTGATCAGAGGTCAATCACAGCTCCGGTTCCAACGGACCCGGTCTGGTTCCCGGTGAGGTCCAAAAACCAGACGAACGGCACGTGTCCCCGTCCCACCGCAGATGCCCCCCCACCGTGCACAGTCATGTCACCTACGCGCATGCGCATCATTACATCCTGCTGATCAATAAGTCCGGCCCGGTCAAACCCAGGTCTTTCCGAACGATCCCGGTTCTGGTCGGGCCTGGTTCCGGAGGCCGTCAGACGCGCGCACAGCTCAGCGGGCTCGGGCTCGGGCTCGGGTTCGGGTCAGAATCGGGACCGGGCCTACCTGGCGCACCGTCCGCTCCTTTTCCGTCTTTTCGGAATCCTCATCTGGAAACAGGTCCCGGTGCCAAACGTCCTGGTCCAGAAAACCCAGCGTTCATGAAGGGGGCCGGCTCCGGGCCTCAGACCGCCCCTCCTCCCGGTCACAGTCCCTGCAGGCCGAGCGGTCCGGACATCCGAGGCGGACCGGGTCTTCGAGGGCGAGCGGGGGAAAAGAGGCTGCTTCAGTGAGGTCGGACCTCCCGTGCGGCTCCGCGTCCTCCTTCGCGACCGGGGCGGAGGAGCGGAGCGGTCCAAGCCGGGTCTACTCAGACCCGCGCCAGCAGCTGGACCCGGGCCCGGTGTGGACGTGGGTGTTGTTCTCTGGGTTCTCCGGATCCACTCGGTTTGTCCGCACTGCAGCCCCGCATCCACGCGCGTCAAACCCGCGTCACGCACCGAACACACGCATCCGGTTCAGAGTTCCACAACAAAACGCTGAACCCGTCAGGGGGCTCTGCTGCCCGACAACCCCGCGTTAGCATGAGCCTCGACGCAGCGTCCCACCTAGTTTCAAGCGCACGATTTGGAACCGCGACGACACAAAAGCGCAGCTGTTGTTATTTTCTCAAAGAGTATCTTGTTTGGATCATTGGATCAAACTCTTTAGCGGGGAGGCTGATTGATGGCGTGATCCTGATGGGACCTTTCAGGATTGGTGTTTTATTTTGAAAAACCGAACAGGAAACTATGACGCACCCTTTTTGGTGTAATGAAATAACGGTTGAGACCAGCAGGGGCGCTGTTTAGCCCCCAGGCAGAGAACAAGCGAGCATTTAATCATCTTCTGGTCGTCAGAGGATGAATAAATGCTGTTTTAAAACCTTGCTGACGTCAACGGAACACCCGGACCTCCGCGTGTGTTGTTCTCCTAGAACTTTCAGATGTTTCTGGTGTTGGACCTTCATTCTGCTCCGTTTTATCACCTGGGTGTCATGTTCGCGTCGCTTCTACTGCCTGCTTCTTTTCTCACCTGGATTCGTTCTCTTGTCTATTTTGGGAGGAGTTGAACACCTTCCTCCTCTTCCTCTTTCACTCACACTCGGCTTTTTTGCGCCCCCTACCGAACTGGAACGGTTACCGCAGTGCGTCACTCAGCTCCTGCAGTAAGTTTGCCAGCGGTCCAGGACCGGTCCAGCACCGGTCCAGCACCGGTCCAGCACCGGTCCAGAACCGGACAAGAACCCGGCCCAAAACTCGTTTCAGAACCTGGTCCAGAGCCGCTCCAGAGGCGGTCTCACCAGGATTGGGGGTGGGTCAGGGAAGCCTGGTCGGTCCGGGTACAGGACCCCAGGACCACAGCGCCAGAGGGACAACATGCTGCTGAGGTGTGGAGAACAAACACAGGACGAAGATTTTTACATATAAAACTGAGAAACACCCCAAAATAAAAACAGGAGTAGAGAGGAGAGAACAGCGGGGACATTAGTGGAGGGGAGATTTATTCATGACAAACATCTGAGAATAAATGTGCTGTCCACCTGCTGACGGTTGGAGGACCTGGAGCCTGGGTCCAGGTCCGGGTCCGGGTCCAGGTTCAAGTCTAGGCCTGGGTCCGGGTGCAGGTCTGGTGCCGGCCCCCTTCCTGGACAGGGAGCCGCCATCCGGCTACCAGAGCCGATCTCTTTAATTGTTAATCAACCAGCGCTTTGATTTACTTCCAGGAATTTTATGAAAGTAGCAGAAACAGGAAAGACTTCCTGCCCGTTCCAATGGTAACGCCCCGTCAACAAGCTTCTCTGCACACTGGATCTGGTCTGAGGACAGGACGGCAGAGACGTGCACGTGGCCTTGGTCAGGACGAGCCGAAGGTCGGGTTGGCAAAGCTCCCGCCGCCGTCTCCGTCCTCGTCCACCTCGTCCAGGTCGAGGTCCGCCTCAAACATGCGCTGCAGAAGAGCGTCCACCGTCCGGTACCCTGAGGAGACCCCAGAGCAGAAGGTCAACACAGGAGGCCGGCAGAAGCCCTCAGAGGTTCCAGAGACCCAGGTCTGATCCAGACCAGCACCAGGGGCCCCCAGGGTTCCTCGCTGGCCGGTGGGAGGAGGAAGGAAGGAGGACCTCTGAAGGCCTCCAGTCCCAAAGTTCTCAGCGTTCCAGAAGGACCAGGCTGGAACCCTCTGGATCTGCGGCTTCACCAAGTTTGTGAGCATCTCTTACGTTTGGAAGCGATTTTAAACATCAGGATGGGCGTGTCCTCCGCTGTCACATGGTCACCTCCTGGTCTGTCCGTGGAGTTCACCAGGTTCTCCTCCAGGTTCTCATCCAGCTTCTCCCTGACAGAGAAAACAGCAGACCTGAGCTGCAGCGTCTCCTGGCTGGGGGCTAGTCCTCCCTCCACCACCACCTTCCGGAGCTCTTCCAGGATTGGTGCTAATCTGGGGGAAGAGCCAGCAGAGACTCCTCCCACTAGCATCTGTCCTACTGGAACGAAGACGTACGGTTCCACAGAGAGCTGCAGCTCCTCGATCCTCTTCTCCACGGACGTCTGCAGGTCGCTCTTCTCCACCGAGTACTCCATGAAGAAGGCCTCCAGGACGAAAGCCACGAAGATGCTGGAGACCAGCAGAAGCTGAGTCCTCAGACCAGAAGACCACCACAAACCTTCACTCTGCTCACTTGACGATGATGATGACGACCACCATGTGGAAGAGGACGAAGAAGATCCTGGCCGACACGTGGGTGACCAAAGGCGAAGCCGCTGCTGATCAGTGGAGCCACGATAAGGAAGGTCCAGGTGCAAGCCCCACCCCCTAGACGGAGTCTACACCAGTCCAGGTGCAAGCCCCGCCCACAGGACAGTCTACACCAGCTCAGGTGAGGCCCCGCCCCCTAGATGGAGTCTACACCAGTCCAGGTGCAGGCCCCGCCCACAAGCTCCCTGGTGACTGACGGAGCAGCTGAAGGATATGGTGCCACTGGTTGACGACGGTGAGTTCCACCAGCAGGATGAAGGAGGACAGAACGTCGTTGAAGTTGTTCTTGCAGTAGTTGAGCTGAGCGAAGGAGGATCCGTTGAGGAGAAGGTTCCCACAGAAGAACCTGGTCGGCTCCTCAGAACCTTCACCAAAATACTGGACCTTCCCTTTGAACAGCTCCATCCCCACCATGGCAAAGGTGTAGTACACCACCTGGAGCAGGAAGAGGAATGGAGGAGAGAGAAGGAGGAGAGAGGAGAGGGGGAGTGGAGAAGCAGGAGGAGGAGAGAGGAGTCAGGGCTAACCTCTCCTGGTGTAGAACCTTGAGGACCCACCAGGATGAGCTGTCCAAAGGTCAGGATGGCAGGACCCACCCGGACCAGAGTGTTGATGATGGTACGAAACCTGGGAGCAGAACCTGAGATCAGCATCTGCATCTACACACACACACACACACACACACACACACACACACACACACACCTCTGGATGCTGTCCACCACCCGAACCAGCCTGAGGACTCGCAGGATCAGGACAATGTCCAGGACCTGACGGCTCCCATAAAAACCAGCTGGAGGGAGACACCAAAGATAAAAGAATAAACCAGTGTGTGTGTGTGTGTGTGTGTGTGTGTGTGTGTGTGTGTGTGTGTGTGTGTGTGAATAAGCCAACATTTGTTGGATCAAAGCCCAACATGAACACATGACATCAGAGTCCACAACAGCCATTCAGAGAGCTGTTAATATGCTAACACAGTTCAAGCAGCTAGCAGGCAAACATTGGTTCAGTCCTCAGGTCACATGATCAGGCAAATCCAGAACTTTGAACTTTGGATTTAACTTGATGACTTTAATGAGACACTAAGGGGCTCCATCAGCTGCTGTTGGAGGTCTCAGTTCCCCCGGTTCCCCCGGTTCCCCCAGTTCCCCCAGTTCTCCCGGTTCCCCCAGTTCTCCCGGTTCCCCCAGTTCCCCCAGTTCCCCCAGTTCTCCCGGTTCCCCCGGTTCTCCCGGTTCCCCCAGTTCTCCCGGTTCCCCCAGTTCTCCCGGTTCCCCCAGTTCCCCCAGTTCCCCCGGTTCTCCCGGTTCCCCCAGTTCCCCCAGTTCTCCCGGTTCCCCCAGTTCCCCCAGTTCCCCCGGTTCCCCCGGTTCTCCCGGTTCCCCCAGTTCTCCCGGTTCCCCCAGTTCCCCCAGTTCTCCCAGTTCCCCCAGTTCTCCCAGTTCCCCCAGTTCCCCCAGTTCCCCCGGTTCTCCCGGTTCCCCCAGTTCTCCCGGTTCCCCCAGTTCCCCCGGTTCTCCCAGTTCCCCTGGTTCTCCCAGTTCTCCTGGTTCCCCCAGTTCTCCCAGTTCCCCCAGTTCCCCCAGTTCCCCCGGTTCTCCCGGTTCTCCCGGTTCCCCCAGTTCTCCCGGTTCCCCCAGTTCCCCCGGTTCCCCCAGTTCCCCCAGTTCCCCCAGTTCTCCCAGTTCCCCCAGTTCTCCCGGTTCCCCCGGTTCTCCCAGTTCTCCCGGTTCCCCCGGTTCCCCCGGTTCCCCCGGTTCCCCCAGTTCACCCGGTTCCCCCAGTTCTCCCATTTCTCCCAATTCTCCCAGTTCCCCCACTTCTCCCAGTTCCCCCAGTTCCCCCAGTTCCCCCAGTTCCCCCAGTTCTCCCAGTTCCCCCAGTTTTCCCAGTTCCCCCAGTTCCCCCAGTTCTCCCAGTTCCCCCAGTTCCCCCGGTTCCCCCAGTTCCCCCAGTTCTCCCGGTTCCCCCGGTTCTCCCAGTTCTCCCGGTTCCCCCGGTTCCCCCGGTTCCCCCGGTTCCCCCAGTTCACCCGGTTCCCCCAGTTCTCCCATTTCTCCCAGTTCTCCCAGTTCCCCCACTTCTCCCAGTTCCCCCAGTTCCCCCAGTTCCCCCAGTTCCCCCACTTCTCCCAGTTCCCCCAGTTTCCCCAGTTCCCCCGGTTCCCCCAGTTCTCCCGGTTCCCCCAGTTCCCCCGGTTCCCCCAGTTCCCCCAGTTCTCCCAGTTCCCCCAGTTCTCCCGGTTCCCCCGGTTCTCCCAGTTCTCCCGGTTCCCCCGGTTCTCCCAGTTCCCCCGGTTCCCCCGGTTCCCCCAGTTCACCCGGTTCCCCCAGTTCTCCCATTTCTCCCAGTTCCCCCAATTCTCCCAGTTCTCCCAGTTCCCCCAGTTCCCCCAGTTCTCCCAGTTCCCCCAATTCTCCCAGTTCCCCCACTTCTCCCAGTTCCCCCAGTTCCCCCAGTTCCCCCGGTTCCCCCAGTTCTCCCAGTTCTCCCGGTTCCCCCAGTTCCCCCAGTTCTCCCAGTTTCCCACAAGGCAAAAATCGCTGTAATTTGACAGGAAAAGATCAGAAAACTCACACGACTTCATGGCTGAGTTGACGACTGTTGCAACGCAGGCGGAGACGACAATGATTGTGTCAAACCTGGAATGATCACACACACACACACACACACACACGCAGGCATGCATGCATGCACACACACACACGCTAAGGTCAGAACCAGTCTCATCTGCTGCTCCAGCTTCCTCACACACTGTTGCCTGGGGGGACTGGAGCCTCAGGGTCCCCGGTGTGTGTGTGTGTGTGTGTGCTAGCTCCTCACCAGTTCCACAGGTTGTGGCGGGAGAAAAACGCTCTGGGCTCAAAGACGTAGAGCTTGAGCAGGATCTCCAGCAGGTAGAGCCCCAGGAAGACCCACTCGGAGAGGGCGATCAGCGGGTTGTCCTCGTCCAGGCCGATGAAGACGGCGTTGACCAGGATGACCAGGTCGTAAACCATCACAAAAGCCCTGAAAGCGGCACTTGGCTTTCAGAGGCGCAGCGGCTAATCAGGAGCTACACTGAGCGTAGCTGTAAAGACGCTAGCTTAGCGGTAACCCAAAACTCACCGATGGCGAACCAGCCGACAGATCAGACGGCTGGGGGCCGACAGGTAGAGGGCGGGGCACATGAGGCGCAGGGGGTGTGGCCTCGATTTCAGTGTGATGACGTCGATGTTCAGGAGATCGGCTAGCTGCACGAAGGCCGACTTCCCTGGCGATCAAAGAGCGGCACATCAAAGCTCAATTTGCCCATGTTTGACCCTGTGACCCCCCAGAGGGCAGCAGCCTGGGGTCACCTGCACGTTCAGCCTTACCGATGCAGCCCTGGTTCTGGTGGTCCAGAACGCTCCACAGCAGCTCCCTGTGGCCGCTGCCCATGTGGGGCTGGACCAGGCGGACCAGCCGCTTCCACACGACCCGGCTCACCGCCTGCTCCTCGCTGTCCTTCCTCCGTTCCTGCAACACACTGAACGCTCGCAGCAGTTTGTGCCTTTTAGCCCTAACCAGCTGCCGGACCTCCTCCTGACACACACACACACACACACACACACACACACACAGTTCCATCAGCTGACCTGGTAGCCCCGCCCCCACTGCCTGGTGGAATTAGAGGGTTGGACAGTGTCCAGCAGAACCTGGAGGCCCAGGAGGAAGAGGAGGGGGACGTGGTACCTTCAGGTACTTCTTGTAGTTGTTGTAAACGACAGCGAGGAAGACGGACATGAAGATGTAGGTGTTGATGAGGATGAAGATGATGAAGAAGACAGCGAACCAGGAGCTGGCGTTGTACGCCGGCATCCTGCAGCAAGGTCAGCAGACACGTCACAGCCCGTCCACAGGCGTGGCGAGGGAGGCGTGGCGAGGGGGGCGGAGCCTTACATGACATCAGGGCTGTTGGCGGTGGTGACCAGGACGTAGAGGTCAAAGACGATGTCCAGGTAGCTGCTGAAGTACGGAGCTCCACCGGCCATCTTCAAGCCTCTGTCCACACACACCAGACGCTTCAGCTGAAGCTCCGCCCACCGCAGGGCCACACCCACCACCCCCAGAGCAGCCCTCACACCGTTTGCCAAGAAGCTTGAGCGCCATCAGCGAGAAGATGAGGAGGCTGAACATGAAGAGGAGGAAGACGTAGAAGATCTGAGGAAGAGCGTTCCTGATGCTCCTGAAAGCTCTGCGAAGCTGAGCAGACCAGAGCCAATCAGAAAGTAGTCCCGCCCATGCCACTCCCGGCACCACCAGCTCATCCGGCCGCTGTCCAATCAGGGGGACACAGCAGGGCTACCTGTCGTCCCTCGGTGACGTTGACCAGCAGGAGTGGGCGGAGCACTCTGGACCAGCGGACGGCGTGGAAGCTGGAGGCCTTCAGGGCTCCGTAGATGATCATGTCCAGGAGAGCCAGCTGGAGAGGCAGCAGCAACAGTGTGGTTATTGACGTGAGGCATCACCGCTGGTGGCTAGCAGCTGGCAGCTAGCGTTTCTGGACTAGAGTTAGACACGCGCCCAAATACGCCATGTTAGCAGACCATGCTAACTGGTGACTACAGAGGCGTCCCCATGGCTACAGACAGAGAGCAGTGAGGAGAGGGCGGGGACCCGTGGGACACACTAGCAGGTGACCCTGATCGCTAGGCCTCCGTCTGAGGAAGTGCTGACGGCTCCCGTCTCCGGTCAAAGGCTGTTGCACAAGCTTTTACGAGGCTAGCTCAGCACATTCCCGCTAGCTCAGCAGACTCAGCAAAAACAGGAAGTAGGAGGAAGTTGGCTGTCAGCAGCTGATGGACGGACAGGACAATCGTGGACGGGCTTCATGGGAGACGGACGGCTGGCGTCCTCTGATGTGGTCATCAGACGTACGGGCATGGTCGAGGGGGGGCAGTCGCTCAGGACCGGCCACAAAGGAGAGAGATCATCAGGCGTTACCACAGATACCAGCTGAGCCTAAAGGGGAGGGGCCTGTGACCTGCAACCAACCACCCCCGAGGCTCCTTCCCAAGACTGACCTGCTGGTGGAACTATGGAGAGAAGTCCCGCCTACCGTGACGACGGCAATGATGCAGATGTTTTTGGGGTCCTTCCAGAACTTGTCCGGAGGGACGACTCTGGCGTAGTGGACCAGCCGCAGGCTGAAGACCAGCAGGCACAGCAGCTCCACCAGCATGGTCGCCTAGAAACACAGCGCCGCGGCGCACCGTCACCCTCGACGCTTAGCTGGCTGCCGTTAGCCGCCAGGCGCTCTTACCCAGGCGGGCAGCGGGAAGACGGCGGGCTCCTCGAAGATGGCCAAGCTCAGATCCAGGACAATGAAGACGTAGAGGAGCACCTGAGGAAGCCAGTGGTTGTAGAGCAGGTAGAGCCTGGAAGGACACACAGGCTCCAGCAGGGATGACCACAGGGACGAGAGGCAACCGCACCAACCGCGGCAACCACAGCAACGGCACCGCCAACAACACCACCAATGGCACCGCCAACGGCACCATCAACAGCACCACCAACGGCACGGCCAAAGGCACCGTCAATAGCACTGCCAATGGCACCGCCAACAACACCGTCAACAGCCCCAGCCAACGGCACCATCAACAGCACCACCAACGGCACGGCCAAAGGCACCGTCAATAGCACTGCCAATGGCACTGTCAACGGCACCGCCAACAACACCGTCAACAGCCCCAGCCAATGGCACCGTCAATAGTGCCGCTAACGGCACCGTCAATGGCACCGTCAACGGCACCGCCATCAACACCACCAACAGCACTGCCAACGGCACCGTCAACAGCACAGCTAACAGCACCGCCAGTCTCACCGGACCGCCTGGGGGGACGGCTCAAAGTAGATGTTCCTGTTGTACTGAGCGTCTGACACGTAGACCGAGGCCAGGTTCAGGTCCTGGAAGACACAAGCAGCCACCAACATGTCAACACCGGCACCGGGTCAGGACCCCCGCGCTTCCGGCGCCCCCTGCTGGCCCGGAAGACTCCAGCAAGGCGCAAGGAACGCGGGCCAACACGTAGGAGCCCGCTTTAGAGAGGGGAAAGGTTGCCAGGTAACCGGTTATGCACCGCTGCTCGTGGAGCTGCAGGTCAGGAGGTGACGGCAGCGTCAGAAGAAAGTTTGGAAAACTTCACTGACAGCTGGAAGAGTCCAGCAGTTTACTGCTGTCATGTGAAACACGGGCGAGCACGCACACGCACGCACGCAAACACACTCTGCCTCACCTCTTCGCTTATTCCGTTTTCGGTCATTTCTTCACTTTTTTCGGAGGGAGGCGTCTGTGGTAGAAGTTCTCTGCCTCATCACCATCTTCCTCTCAGTCCATCTGTCCGTCCGAGCTGTTTGTCTTAACCCTGCCGTGATGCCTTCACGGACGGTGGGAGACGCCGTCGGGAAGTCACGTGCTACGTTTCTATTCGTCGGGGTTTTTTTTTAGAATAAAATACTAAGTCAAAGACAATATTGTCCAGAGAAGTTAGCGTTAGGCTTAGGGTTACTCTACCTGAAGTATTTTACTGAAAAACTATTTTACTGGGCTACAGAAGCCCAAAAATGATCCCATCGGCAGCTGGCGGTGGACACGTAGTTGACTGTCCGTGAAGGCAACCCACTCTGACGTCATTAGTCGTGTGATGTCACAGATAGATAGATAGATAGATAGATAGATAGATAGATAGATAGATAGATAGATAGATAGATAGATAGATAGATCTCACATTACTCTACAGACATGTTTTCTGTTTGGACTGAAACAGGAAAACCACAGAATTATCGTTTACAATTTTATAAACTAGGAACTTAAACGAGTGTTAAACAGCGATGTAAAGACATAAATACAAACGTCGAATCAAAGTTTGGTTAGATAATCCCAGTTTTAGTTGAGCTCAGATTTATTAAAGCGCTTCCTTCAGCCGCCTAAACGCCGCCTCCTGCTGGCGATTCTCAGAACTGCAAGCATGTCAACAGGCGCCTGAGGGTTTCTTTTTAATTACCAACTAAAGTTTTTGTTCCATCCAAACTTAGGAAGTTTGGGGCTTTTTGGTCGTTTCTGAAACATATTGGGTTGAAAACTTAAACAAATAAATAGGGCTTGTAATTCCTGTAATATTTATTGTGGTAAAAACAACAAAAGTTATTGAACTGATTTAAAGTTTGAAGAGGCTGGTAAAGGCAGTAAACAACATAGAAAAGTAGAATTAAATTCAATTAGGATCTGGACAACGAGGGAATTTACAGGCGTTCCTTCCCTTTTCGGATGCAGCTGTTTGACTCCAGGAAGTTGACATGAAACCTCCGAAACGTCACTGACACGATGTCACGTGGGGGTCAGATAGCCCTCCTTCTGACCCCGATGACCCAGCCTGGAGGTCCACCTGGTCTGGGGGCGGTCAGGAGGGCCTAAATGAGGCATTCAGCGTGGAGCAGTAGAAGGCACACAGGTTTATCTTCATCGTTAGCTTCATGCTAACATGCTAACATCAGCAGAGTGGACGATGTCACAGAATCATCCGAGCAGGAGGTCCACAGGAAGGTGTCGTGTGGGGGCGGAGACAGCAGAGCAGTGGATCCATCTGAGGGGCCGGGCCCTTCCCTCCCTTCACCAGAGGCTTAGGAACCTTCTCCTCTTCCTCGGATGGTCAGAATTCTTCTGATGTGGTTTTGCCGGGGTTCTCTGAGCAGCTGGATCAGACGTTCAGGTGTTGGTTGGAGGGATGCTCCTCAGGGAAGGTTAAGGCCACAGAACAAGAACGTTTCTTCACTGAGCATCAAAGCTCAGAGCAGTTTTGGTCGGGACGGGTTGCGCCTGACCGAGGAGAAGGCGCCGATGTGGGTGACCAGGTTGGGCTCCACGCTGTGGGCGCGTTCTCCGGGGAGCGTCCTCATCAGCTGGTACAGGACCGTGTCTTTGGCCTTTCCTTTGGTGCAGAAGGACGCGTCCAGGTACTCGGCCACCCTGAGCGAGCTGTTGCCAGGGAACAGCATGGCTGGGGTGCAGCACTCGGTTGCTGGGGAAACGGCGTAGAGCTGCGGCGAAAGCCTTCGGCCCTCCAGCAGGTAATGACGGCCCAGCAGCTCGGCGGCAGCCATGAAGTAGAGGGTGAAGAAGAGGAGGTGGGCCCATGACAGCGTGAAGGAGAACCAGCGCGGGCTCCAGGAGGGGACCCTGAGGAGCGCCGTGGCCAGCACCAGCCCAAGCCCCACCCACTCCAGGAGGCGATACGGCTCAAGGTTCCAGTAGCGCTGCAGCCGCTCAGGGTGGTACAGCTTGACGTAGAGCGTGTGGCGGGAGAAGCGGCGGGACAGAAGGTGAGCAATCACGTTGAAGAAGTCGGGCGTGGGCAGAGCATCGTCCTCCAGGACCACCATGTTCCTGGGCTGCAGGAGGTCCCACCCCCTCCGCAGGCAGAACACATAGTCCCTCTTTTCTCGCTCGAAGGTGTTGAGCAGCTCCCAGTTCTGGAGCTGCTCCTCCGGCGACCTCCGGATGACCTTGAACTGGGCCTCCAGCAGGCTGGCGTCCTGGTTCCCCTGGGGCCCACGCTCCACGTCGCAGACCAGGACCTCTGCGCACCGCCGCCGCCCACAGCTGGGCAGGATGGCGCTCAGCTGCCGCATCACCTGCAGCAGGTAGTGGAAGTCCCGCGCCTCGCTCCTGCGGGTGGTCACCACGGTAACCAGCAGCTCCGGCTTCAGACTGAGGTTCTTAAACGCCGGTGGTTCTGCTGACGCCCGGTTCCAGAAGCTCAGGGCGTCCTGGCCCCGCTGGAGGCTCTCCTGCAGGACCTGCTCGCTCATGGCGTCCAGAAACACCGAGCGGAGGAAGAAGTAGGAGTAGAGCAGCCGGTGGCCGCACACGGGCAGCACCACGCCGAAAGTGAGCGCCGACAGGAGGGCAGCCTGGGGGACGGCGCCGGACCACCGCCACCGCTGGGCCACGCACGCTCTCCATGCAGGCATCAGGGAGGCCGGCTTCAGCGGCATCTGGGCGTGGCCCGGCGCACCTGCAGGGACAGCGCTCGGTCAAAGGTTGCCAACCAGCCGCTAGCAAAGCTAACATTCACCAGCGTCACCAGCAGGTGACAGTCACACCTGTCCGACCTCAAGTCTGTTGCTATGGAGACCAGGAGAAGAGCGATGGTCCTTCTCCTGGATTTCAAAGGTTTTTGTTGCTTCGTTGGTCTGGTGCTCCAGATTTCTGGGCTTTGCTTCACTTAGCTCAGGCTCTGTTGGCGTTTGGGGGGTTAAAACATGGTGGACCGGTTCCAGACCAGCTGATGGACACACCGACCTCACCGTGGTCACCTGACTTCAAGGTGAAATCAGCCTACGTCACTAAACTCACCGTACCTGTCCAGCTCGTGCACATCAAAGCCGGAAGGAAGATTTTTTTACAAAGTAAAGGTCATCGTTAACGAGAACTGTCAGCAGGTAGCAGCGCTGGCACGTGCCTGAGATAAAAGCAGAGAAAAGCAGAAAAAAGACAGAAGACTTACAGCGAGCTGCGCCTCCACGTTCACTCAGGGCGGAGGTCTGACTCGCTGCTCTTCATCTCGGCAGAACAGCTGCCTCCCGGGGAAACAGCGCCCCCGCCGGGTCGGAGAGCAGTTGCATCCTCGCGGGGAAACAGCGCCCCCGCCGGGCCAGAGAGCAGCTGCTGGTCAGAGACCCTGAGCCCAGCCGATAAATCAGATGCTGATATTTCATCTCATCCTTTGATCTCTGCGAGTAACTTTCAGAGTCACGATTTTCAAAGAGAATTTTCACAAATTTGTGTGTGTGTGTGTGTGTGTGTGTGTGTGTGTGTGTGTGTGTGTGTGTGAGTCAGTGAGTGATTCAGTGTCGTCAGACTGGAACGTCTATCAGGAGACTCATCTGACTGACGTCAAACAGGGCTCTTGTCAGGAACGTGATCACCGTTGCCACGACAACTGATCAGCGTTATTCAGGTCTGTGACCATCAGATTAACTGTTCATTGAACCAGAAGGAACCAGGTTTGTGTGTGTGCGTGTGTGCGTGAGTGAGTGTGTGTGTGTGTGTTGGGGGTGTGTCTTAGCTCAGCTGACTGGTTCTCCAGGTTCCCCAGGTCCTCCAGGTTGTCCAGGTCCTCTGGAGCGTCAGTCTCCTCAGGTTCCAGGTCCGATGTCGTCTCCAGCAGCTGTCGGGGGGAACCTCCCCAGTGGAACCGGGATCTGCACCACCATCCCGGACATCCTCTACCTGCCTGAGCTGGTGAGCTGGTTACCGCTGCAGCCTGGTTAAGGTTTGGGTTAGTTTCACTGCTAACCAGGGGTTCAACCTGCTGAGGCCGACCTGTGAGTAGATCAAGCTGGGATCGTAGTCAGGGATCACTGGTTGGAGCTCAGTGGTTGGAGCTCAGAGGTTGGAGCTCAGTGGTTGGAGCTCAGAGGTTGGAGCTCAGTGGTTGGAGCTCAGAGGTTGGAGCTCAGAGGTTGGAGCTCAGTGGTTGGAGCTCAGTGGTTGGAGCTCAGAGGTTGGAGCTCAGAGGTTGGAGCACAGTGGTTGGATCTCAGAAGTTGGAGCTCAGAGGTTGGAGCTCAGAGGTTGGAGCACAGTGGTTGGAGCTCAGAGGTTGGAGCTCAGTGGTTGGATCTCAGAGGTTGGAGCTCAGTGGTTGGAGCTCAGTGGTTGGAGCACAGTGGTTGGATCTCAGAGGTTGGAGCTCAGTGGTTGGAGCTCAGAGGTTGGAGCTCAGTGGTTGGATCTCAGAGGTTGGAGCTCAGTGGTTGGATCTCAGAGGTTGGAGCTCAGAGATTGGAGCTCAGAGGTTGGAGCTCAGTGGTTGGATCTCAGAGGTTGGATCTCAGAGGTTGGAGCTCAGTGGTTGGAGCTCAGTGGTTGGAGCTCAGAGGTTGGAGCTCAGTGGTTGGATCTCAGAGGTTGGATCTCAGAGGTTGGAGCTCAGTGGTTGGAGCTCAGTGGTTGGAGCTCAGTGGTTGGAGCTCAGTGGTTGGAGCTCAGAGGTTGGAGCTCAGTGGTTGGAGCTCAGTGGTTGGAGCTCAGTGGTTGGAGCTCAGTGGTTGGAGCTCAGAGGTTGAAGCTCAGTGGTTGGATCTCAGAGGTTGGATCTCAGAGGTTGGATCTCAGAGGTTGGATCTCAGAGGTTGGATCTCAGAGGTTGGAGCTCAGAGGTTGGAGCTCAGAGGTTGGATG